>VMDO01007854.1:0-81878 GCA_007922755.1 Pedetes capensis
CTGGATGGGAGACCGCCTGGGAACACCAGAAGCTGTAGGCTTGGGAGAAGGACCTGGCAACCCCCTCCCAAAAATCAATCTGCCATTGAAAACCCTATGAACAGCAGAGAAGCACTGACAATAGTGTTTCCCCTGTTGTACAGAGGGTCGCTATGAGTCGGATACCGACTCGACGGCACCTAACAACAACAACATATATATATGTTATATATATATATATATATATATATATATATACACACACGGCAGAAAATAAGCAGACCATGAGAAGTAGCAAGGGGAGAAGGACGTGGCAATCCCAAAACAATCAGCCATTGAAAACCCTATAAGGGTGGCTATGAGTTGGACATGACTCAATGGCACCTAACAACAACAACAATAACAAGCATTCCAAAATCTGCTAATAACTTTTTTTTGTTTTTCAGTACTGGGAGATTGACCCCAGGGCCTCACACATGCTAGGCAAGCGCTGTACCAGTGATCTGCACCTCAGCCCCTTTTTTGTTTCTTATTTTGAGACAGGGCCTGGCTAAGTTGTGCAGGCTACCTCTGCCCTAAAGCTTTCCATCCTTGTTCCATAGCAATTGGTTTCAAGTAACTCTTGCTAAAGGAAAAGACTGCATTCTGAAATGGGGTGGGAAGCAATGACTCTGAAAACTTTGATGGAGAATGGGATGTCTTTCATGAAAAACTGCACTTGAAACACAAACATAGTTTAAAGAGAGAAAGTGGTAGAAACTTTCAAGATGAGTAGTCTAAGACTAGAAGGAGACAAAACCATATTTAGAATGACAATAAGTCTTTTTTTTTTTTTTAGTTTAAGGCAAGATTGGATGAGAAAACTTTTTGGAAGAAAAGTAGGGAGGTCTTGAGGGATATATCAAGGATTTAAACTTCATTTAGTAGCCAGTAAGGCACTACACGATTGAAATTCCACTTTTCAAGACTGATCCATCAGGAGCAATTAAAATGAATTGAAAATGATAGGGGCATGGGAAACTAACAGTTATTTAGACTAAGGGAATAAGGATCTGAGATTAAACAGTAAATACAGAAATGATAAAGAAGTTTAAATAGAGCAACAAATATTGAAGAGTCAAAATTCATAGAACTTTTTATATTCTGAAGTATAATATATATGCCCCAAAGGACCAATATCTTACATTTACTCTGAAGTATATTTGAACTTTTTTAATTTTCAGAAATCAGCAACTAGATCAAGACAGAGAATATTACTAGAAACTCCAGGAACTCCAGAAATTTTGTTACTGTCCTTGCCTCTTCCCATTATACTGACCTTTAAGAATATAAACTATTTTTAATTGTTTCATATTTCATTGCTTGTAGCCTTTCTGGATGACAGGGTTAGGAAGAATGTATACATAAATCTTCTTGTACAAGTTACATTCTACATGTAACCACCTGTGTTTATACTAAACAGAACATGAGTTCATACTGACATTGCTGTTGTTAGGTGCTGATGAGTCAGGTCTGACTTATATGGACCCTATGTAAAACAGAACAAAACACTCCCTGATTCTGTGCCAGGCACACAATCTTATTTTATCTTTAAGGCCATTGCTGCAGACTCTGTATCAATCCATCTAGTTGAGGGGTTTCCCTTTTTTTCATTGAGCTGCCACTCTCCCAAACATGATGTCAACTTCAGGGATTGGTGTCTCCTGACTACATTTCCAAAATATGTACAACACAGTCTAGTCATCCTTGCTTCCAAGGAGCCCACTCTGGTAGCACTTCTAGAACAGATCTATTGATTCTTTTGGCAGCCAATGGTATATTCAAGATTTGTCTTCAGCACAATAATTCAAAAGCATCAATTCTTTTCCTGAGTCCCTTATTCAATGTCCAGCTTCCACAACAATTTGAAACAACTGAGGTGAGTTAGGCACACCTCCGTCTTCAATGTGACATCTTTACTTTTCAGTATTTTAAACAGGTCTTTTGCCACAGCTTTTCCCAATGCAGTGCACCTTTTGATTTCTTGATTGCTGCTTCCATGTGTGTTGGTTGTAGAACCACATAAAGCAAAATCTCAGACAACCTCAATCTTTTCTCATTTTTCATGAAGTTGCTTGCTGACCCAGTTGTAAGGATTTTTGTTTTGTTGATGTTGAGGCACAATCCATACTGAAGGCTGTGTTCTTTGATCTTCATCAGTAAATATTTCAAATCCTCTTCACTTTCAGCAAGCAGAGTTGTGTCATCTGCATAATGCAGGTTATTAATGAGTATTCCTCCAATCATGATGCCATGTTCTTCATAAAGTCCAGCTTATTGGATTATTTGCTTAGCATAGACATTGAAGAGGTACAGTGAAAGGATACAGCCCTGACACACACCTTTTTTGACTTTCAACCAAGCAGTGTTTCCTTGTTCTGTTCAAACAACTGCCTCCTGGCATATGTACAGATTCCTCAGGAGTACAATTAGGTGTTCTGGTATTCCCATTCTACACAATGTTACTATAATTTGTTATGATCCACATAGTCAAATGCCTTTGCATTGTCAATGAAACACATATGGACACTTTTCTGATTTTCTCTGTTTTTGGATAATATCCATCTGACCTCAGCAATTATGTCTCTGGTTCCATGCCCTCTTCTTAATCTGGCTTGATTTTCTGGGAGTTTCCTGTCTATATATTGCTGCAGTCATGATATTGAGTAAAATTTTGCTACATGTGATATTAATGATATTGTTCAATAGTTTCCACATTTCATTAGATCCCCTTTCTTGAACATAAGCACAAGCAATGGATCTCTTCCAGTCAGTTGGCCAGGTGGGTATTTTCCAAATCTCTTGGCATAAACAAGTTAGTACCTCCAGTGCTGCATCTGTTCATTGAAATATCTCTACTGGTATTTCATCAATTCCTGGAGCCTTGTGTTTTTCCAATTCCTTCAAAGCAGCTTCTCCTTCATCCTTCAATACCATTTATTCCTGATCATATGCAACCTCTTGAAATGGTTGGTCATCCACCAATCCTTTTTTTTTTTATTTATAAGAATTCTGTATATTCCTTCTGTCTTCTTTTGATGTTTCCTGTTTCATTTAATATTTTCTCTGTAGAATCAATCACTATTGCCACTAGAGGCTGGAATTTTTTCTTCAGTTCCTTAAGCTTGAGAAAAACAGAGCACACTGATATCCTCAATATATTCTCAACTCTAATTCACTTTTCCATGGGTCAGATTAGCCTTCTTCCTTTGCTTATTTGTAATCTTCCATACCAAGTGTGAGAAATTTTGCTCCTTTCATTTCCCACACATATATATAATTTCTCAATTTCAGTATACATGTTTCAGAATTCTTGACCTATAACTCAGTGAGAAACAACTTTTCAATGATGGTACAGTGCTTATGTTTTGCCTGTTGTCTTACAGGTCATATTCATTGCCAAATTCAGAACTGTTTCTCCCCATCTCTTTCAGTGAGGTTATTTCATACACTTATAATGCAGTTAGATTCTTTCCTCATGTTCTGCACACCAGTCTAAGATTCCTTGCCATCCTAAAAGACATTTAGAATTGGCAGGCAATAAAGTTCACTCTGACTATAAAGTCCTATGGTTTTTGACACATGCATGGTGTCAGGTATTCACTATTACAGTGTCATCCAGAATTGTTTATATGACCCTAAAAACAATCTCTTGTGTTTCACTATTAAGCCTTCCTCCTTCCTCTGAACCCTTGACAAACACTGATCTGTTTTCTCCCTCCCATCCCAGTGCTGAAGATCAAACCAAGGCCTTGCTCATGCTAGGCAAGCCTTGTAATTACTCTATCACTGAGTTGTATTCCCAGTCCCTGATGTTTTTGACATCAATAATTTTGCCTTTTCTAGAATGTCATATAATTGGAACAATATAGCAAATAACTTTTTCAGACGGACATTTTCACTTGGCCATATGCATTTATGACACCTCCATGTCTATTTATAGTTGACTAGCTCATTCCTTTTTTATTTATTGCTGAGTAGTATAAAATATTAAGTCAATGTATTATAATTTGTCCATTCACCTATGGAAGGATATCTTTGCTTGTTTCCAGTTTGGGGCAATTACAAATAAAGCTTATATAAATATTTATATGCAGGTTTTTATATGGATGTAAGTTTTCAAATAAGTTTGGTAAATATCTAGGAATTCAATTGCTAGATGATATGGCAAGCCTGTGTCTAATTTTGTAATGAATTAACAGTCTTGTCAAGTGACTCTAGTATTTTCTATTCCTACCAGCAATAAATGAGTCTGTGCTGCTTTCCTCCCTGGTCATTAATTGGTATTGTCTCTTTTTATGTATTCTAGACATTCTAATGGGCTAGGGTTTAGCTCAGTTGGTAGAGTGCTGCTCTGAAGTCTCTGATGATTGAGATATGATCCCTAGCACTGCAAAATTGGGAGAAGGACATGGCACTCTACTCCCAAAACAATCTCCAAACAATTGTCCATTAAAAACCCTATGAGTGTCACTGTGAGTCAGATGCGACTCACCAGGCACCTAACAACAACAGACATTCTAATAGGTATGTAGAGGCATCTCATTGTTATTTTAACTTGTATTACCTGATGACACATGATATTGAACATCTATTTATATGCTTTTTTGTTACCTGTTTATTATCCTTAATGACATGTCTATTCACATCTTTTGCC
Source organism: Pedetes capensis (assembly GCA_007922755.1). Taxonomy (NCBI): domain Eukaryota; kingdom Metazoa; phylum Chordata; class Mammalia; order Rodentia; family Pedetidae; genus Pedetes; species Pedetes capensis. Next base: position 4,676 of record VMDO01007854.1, read on the forward strand.
CACTTTTCAATTGGGTCATTTGTTTTCCTAGTAAGTTTTGAAAGGTTTTTGTATATTTTTGACAATAGTCCTTAATCAACTATGTATGCTGGACAATATTTTCCAGTTTATGATTTGTCTTATTTTTTAGCACTATCTTTGCAGAGCAGAAAATTTTAATTTTAATAAAGTTCAACTTATCAAGTTTTTCTTAAAAGGATTATGCTTTTGTATTATATTTGAAAACTCATAACCCCAAGATCAAACAGATTTTCTTTTAAGACTTTTTTCCTTTAGAAAATTTATAGTTTTATATTTTAAATTTTGATTTCTTCCTGTGTTTGTCAGCTTTCCATTGCTGTGAGACAATACCTGATGTAAACAAATTTCAAAAAGGAAAGTCTTATTTTTGGCTTATGGTTTCAAAGGTTTCAGTCCAGGGTCAGTTGGCCTGCTGCTTTGAGGCCTGTGCCTAGGTATTACATCACAATGGAAGCATGTGGCACAGGAAATTTGTTTGTCTCATGGTGACCAGGAAGCAAAGAGAGAAAGGAGATTGGAATGGGGGGTCCCAATGCCCCTTTCAAGGGCATGCCCACAATAACCTAACTTCCTTCCACTTGGTCCCATATCCTAAAGGCTTCATCACCTCCCAGTAGTGCCACAGGCTAGCTACAAAGCCTTTAATACATGGGCCTTTGGCGGATATTTGAGATCCAAACCATACTACAATCTTAGTGCATTTGTGTTGTTACAACAAAATACTTGAGACAAGGTTTCATCATGAATTTTGAAGGGTACAAATAACCACCCAAACCGTAAGAGTCTCTGACTCATTTTGTGTTAACTTTTGTGGAAGGTGTAAGGTCTGTACATACCTGCTACAGAAGAATTTACTTGTGTAGTTGACTCATGTTGCATCATTAAATCCTTTTCAATCTCTTTAAGCAGTAGAAAAGTTTACTTGTAAAGTTCTTCTCTTGGTAATTTAAATTTTATCACAAGTACATTTTATTAGATATAACTAGCTTTTTTTGAATGCAAATCTCTATGTAAAATTTGGAGACATTGAATCCTTAAAATCTTTTTGTTGCTTTAATTTTATAAGAAATATCTGACTTTCTATCATTGAGAATAGCTACCCGGCAAAAATGTGAAAAAAATTTTGAAAATATCCTATATTTTGTTTAGAAAGATATTTTGATCAAAATTACATAGAATTATAAAGCAATACTTAGAATTATTTAGTTTCATAAAAATATGTTTATTGATCACAATTATGTTATAGTAAATATAGTTAATGATAGAGCAGGTTCTTTCTCAATTTCCTTAAGATTTCACTCTCAATTTAAATGAAAATAACTTCCCAGTTCAGTTAATGTACACAAATTTATAATTATAAAAAAAGATTCACTGAATACATATAAGGGAGTTGGAAATTGGAGCTATAATCTTTTTCCCATTTTAGAAAAAGAACACAGAGGTATTAGGGATACATTTAAGAGTAAGTCAGGAACGAGATCTCAGATTCTAATCCCTATAGTAGCATTTTCACCAGTAAGAAATCATACACAAAATTCTCATAATATTGGCAACATGGAGTGAGATTATCAGTGAAGGAAGAAAATACTATGTCTTTTATCAACCAAAAGAAAGTTCTTGAGTGTCTTAAATAACACTTTTCATCATTCTTTTGTTAATAGAATCCAGAGAATGTGCCTTTGGGTACTATGGTACCAAAGCAACCCCTTTGTAACTGTGGAGCCTCTGAATGATGCATGAGAAAAGCAGGCAGAATAGAATTAGAATCCTTCGAGAATGCTCATCTTTGCAAAGCGATAACATTCCAACTCTGTGCAGTGCTGTTTTGACTTTTCAGCATGTCTCTGAATGTTAAGCATGTCAAGCACTGAATTCTAAGATATAATATCTCAACTGATTCAAACATCACTGAATTGGAACTTGACCTGTATATAATTCTTCCCCTTTTACTAAAATTGGATTTAGATAGAATTTTTTCCCCCTACAATGTAATAGAAAACTTGACATAGTGTTTGGCCTCAGGTGTGACTTATTAAAGAAATTTTTTTTTTTTTGTCAAACTTTTGACAGAGACGTTATTAATGGGTACTCACTAGTAGAGGATATACATAAGAAAGTGCTTGCTTACAAGATTCCAGCTGTGGCAAATTTGAGAGCAAACAGCTCAAATATAAATCATAGCATTGATGAGATAAACAACTCTAATTAGCATTTCTATTTATGGTTAATTTTTCAGTGTGTGGGGCAGGAAACCTGAAAATGAAACTATAACTGCTGATGAAAAAAATAGTAATTTTCTGGCAAACTTTGAAAGCATAAACCAAAATAAGAAATTATTAAATGTTTATGTAGGTTCTTTTATACCATACTGATATAAATATTAAATTTTCATTAAAGTGACTTTTAATGCATAAAGGATATGAATGAGTCAAGAAGCAAAACAAAATAATAGGCTTAAAAGATGTAGCAGACCCAGGAGGTTGCCAAGTAATAGTAATAGAAAAGTGCTGTGTTAAGAGTTAGGAGAATTGAAGAATGATTCCAGCTCTTCCAAGAATTACTTTTAGACAAAATGCTCACTTCTGTCTTGTATTTGATTTGTCCACCTCTTACATGGGGGTCATAGCACGAGAACACTCTTGCATCTTTCAGCTTCTATGAACTGGTAAGATGAAGTAACATAGGTGAAAACATTTTGAAAATTATGACTTGACACAAGAGCATGGTATTATTTTACTTGGTGAAATTTCTTACCTCAAAGGAGAATGGGGCACCTCTCACAGCTATTTCTGAAAGGTGGGGAGATTTTGAGCACAGGTGCAGACATGCTGCTTTGGGCTGAACCCTGCACTCAAACTATTGCTGAGGGCCTCAATGCCAGCTATGACTGGATGCCTGGGAGCCTTTTTAGCTATGGACACATGGCTGAGACAGGAATGCTGCAACCCTTCAGAAACTTATAACCCCTTCTTGAAGGCAGAAATAGAATAGGACAATTTCCACAGCAGAATTTTACTTCCCTTAGACTCTGAAAGAATCAAAGAACTTCCTGTCATCTTCTTTGATTAGCTTTTTTGGCCTTTCTAGCCCTTTAAGAATCAGGAATCTTATTGGACAACTACTTCTTTATTCTTTAAGAAAAAAAGATAATAGGGCCAGTTATTACACACTATTTTTTTTTGCCATGCGATATTGGGGGTTGAATCCAGAGCCTTGCACATACTTTGCATAAGCCCTACTACTGGGCTGCACAACTAACCTATTTCTTATTTTTGAGTCAGGGTTTTGCTAAGTTGTGCAGGCTGCCTCTGGCCACAAACTGGCACCTGGCTCCACCTCCCAAATTGCTGGGATTACAGGCGTGCACCACCATGCCTGGCCCTATTTACTAATGTTTACATATATATGTATCATAAGAGAATACTCAGCTCAAAAAGCAATTTACAAGGTCTGGGAAAGCAACAAAATGAGGCTTTATGTTTGTTGTCCCTAAGTTCTTTTCCTTGCTCCTCCTCACAGCTTTTTAAAAAATGTTACTTTTATTTATGTATTTATTTATTCACTTATTTGCTCAGTAAATAGGTAATAATCACATGATCAGTCATCAAAATGATATAAAAATATATATGAAAATTTTCCTCTTGTCTATCTAGTTTATCTCTTGCTCCCTACAGACAATTAATCCTATTATTCCCTTCTGTATCTGTTCCATGTTTATTCATGTATATCAAAGCAATTGTGTGTGTGTCCTATTTATCTGCCTTCTCACATAACAAGTTGCATACTAAATACACTCTTGTGCCCTTTGTTCCCAAGCTTTTCTAATAGAGCTTGCCATTTAGGTACTTTTGTAATGTTACAGTCACAGGGTCCCATTTATGGTAAGCAGAAAAAGGCAAGTCTGATTCATTGAAAAGGTTATTGCCCTTCTGAGGAGGAAATTAAGTCCTATGTAGCAATTTTAATTTTAAAGTAAATTGTGATGCAGTGGCATAGTCCTGACCCTAAGCAATAATCTCATTTCACTGTCCTGGAGCTTTTTATTGGCAGTTGATATACTTAATTTCCCAAATAAATCATTACATAAAAGTGCTTTTAGAAAAAAAAAACTTGTTGAATTCAATTAAATTTAAGAAGAAATTTGGCTGCTTTGTGTTTATTTCTCTTTTACTTTAATTTTAAAATGAGATGAAGAGGAAAGTTGCTGAGATTTTAAAAGTAAGTAATAAGCAGATGAAGAGAAGATAGAAGCTGTGAAAAATTAATGTCCATCTATCCATCCTTTCACTGATGTGACAACCGCCATTAATCTTTTGGTATACTCCAGAAGAAATCCCATGCCCTGGGAACACAGGAACTTAAAACGTCAAGTTCACACCCCCTTGATGCCTATATTCTAGTATCGGGCATATTCAATCACCCCAAACATTAACCTCTCACTCAAATACTGTTTTCTACTACCTTACTCTCTGCTTCTGTAATCCATTCTTCAGTCTCACTCAAAATAGTACCCACAATTTTCTGTTGAAAACATGGTGCCCTTGCTCAACTCTCTCCAACAGTTTCAATACTGTAAAGCCCACATGATCTAGTTCATTTACTTCTTAGTGAAACTACATTTAATAAATTTAAAATATGACATAATACTGTAAAGACTATGAAAAATTACATGGAATGATAATGTAGCCTAATTTTTCTTTCCATTAAGCAATATTGTGTACAGTTGTACTTGGACATTTGAACTGCTCCATGCTCAAAAATTTTGGTCCTTATCCAGTATTTTTGGGAGAATTTTGGTCCAATGCTTGACCACTTGCTTAGCATTCCACCACTATACTAAAACCTATATGAGAAACCAGGCTTACCTGTGAGGCTCTTGGGTTAAATAATGAGGAAAGCATCAATCTGTATGTTGATTTCAAGTGGTAGAGACCTGTCCTGGGGCAGTGCTCACTTTCACGTTTTTTTATGTGTACATTCATACATACATATCTATGCCATATGGTCACCATGGCACCCAAGACATTTTCTAGTGCTAAAACTGAAGGAAAGAGGAAAATAGCATGAACAATTGAATTAAAAAAAGAATTTATTGCTAAGGTTGTGAGTGGCATGTGTGTGTGTGAATTAGCCATTTAGTGTGGTGCTGGAACCAACAAATGCATTTACATTATTTCTTATGGGAAAAAAGTGCTCAGCAGTCCAACTGATCAGCACTCAACCAGCCTTCCAGAATGGATTGTGGTCAAGTGCAGAGATACCACTTGTACTTAGTATGTGTAGATTACTGTTGGTATTATAGACTTGAGATTTGAGAATGTTGTTGTTAGGTGCCATGGAGTCAGTGTCCAAATCATAGCATCCCTACATACAACAGGTAAAACACTATTGTCAGTGCTTCTCTGCTATTCATAGGGTTTTCAATGGTGGATTGATTTTTGGGAGTGGGTTGTCAGGTCCTTCTCCCAAGCCTATGGCACCTGTTATTCTCAGGTGATCTCCCATGCAAGCACTAACCAGGCCTGACCCTGCTTAGCTTCCGAGATCTGATGGGATCAGTTGCCACAGTGGTACAGCTGCAGGCTGAGATGTGAGAATAGTCATGATTAAATACCAAGTACAGGCATTAGCATTAATAACCATGGATTTTCTTTCACAAGACCACTCACATGTTTAATGGAAATGGGTAGGCATACATACTTTTATTATTTTTGCTGCACCATTGTCTTATGTAGCCATTGTTGTTGTTGTTGTTGTTAGGTGCTGTCAAGTCAGTGTCCGACTCATAGCGACCCTCATAGGGTTTTCAGTGGCTGAGTGCTTCGGGATTGCCTTGGGAGTGGATTGCCAGGTCCTTCTCCCATTTTTGCGGTGCTGGTAATTGAATTCGGGGCCTCAGAGACTGCAGCACAGCGCTCTACCCACTGAGCTAAATCCCAGCCATTAGCCAATATGAAAATAAGCCAGAAGTCACTGAAGAAAAATACTAGTTGAAAATAGTAGATGAATTTAAGATCTCTAGATTTTTTTCCTTTGGAATTACTGAGTTCAGACATTTTCAGTGATAAAATAATTCAATGCCTCATAAATCATACATAAATCAATGCCTTATAAAATATTGTTTTGTTTTGAAAATCAGTGAAAAGATTCTAACTATACTTTTTCCATTACATACAAAAGAAGAGTAAAGAAGGGTGGCTTGATTTCTTTCCAAATGCAAAGTCAGATATTAAATGCTAGAGATAATTCTCCATCAATTTTGAGATTTTAATGTTTTAGGTCCTTCCTTGTAACATTTTGGTTAAGTAGATTACACTGCTTGAATTCTCAAACTGTATTTTTAAAAACAACTCTTGTTCTCTGAAAAAAGTTTAATAGTATTTTTCCTGATTGTATTCCAATCTTTTTATACAAATGGTGCAATTATACTGCAAACACCCAAATGAGCCAACAAACAGTGAAGACACTTAAGTCTTTCTTGAATATTTCTGAGTAGAAATAAAATGATGAACCAGGGCCATCTCAGAGACACATTTGGGATAGGAATCTCTTTCATCGAAATTCCATACTGATACAAGTGTTTAGTTTGAACTTTATACACCATGATGGGTGGCAGAAAGAATGGGTTTTGTGGTCAGATAATGATGAGATGCTGATATGGCATTCTGCATACTAGCTGAATGACCTTACTAAGTAACTTCTGTGGTTCTCAGTTTTGTTATCTATTAAATTAGGATAGTACTAGCTGCTTTACAATAAAAATGTTGTTGTTAGGCGCTGTGGAATCGGGTGAGACTCATAGTGACTCTATGTACAACAGATCAAACACTACCAGACACTGTGCCATGCATGACACTATTGTCAGTGCTTCTCTGCTACTCATACGGTGTTCAATGACTGATTGTTTGGCGGGGATTGCTGCTTGGGCTTCTCCCAAGCCTATAGCACCTGGTATTCCCAGGCAGTCTCCCATCCAAACACTAATGAGGCCCGACCCTACTTGGCTCCCGAGATCTGACAGGATTGGATGCCAGAGGGCTATGGCTGCAGAAACAAACAAACGAGAAAAATAGCAAGGATTAAAGGAGATGATATATGTACAGATCTCAGCCCTTTGCTGTTTTCACTTCCTGGAATACACTTTTCCCCATACTTAATAAGTTACTTTCTTATTATTATTCACGATACAATACAAATATTTCTGACAGATGCCTTTACCTGTCTCCCATAGTCCCTTCATGATCCATCTCTATAATGTCACCCTTTTAATTTTTCTTCACAGCACTCTTAGAAATTATCTCATTTCCTTGATTATACTCTGCCTCCTTTACTAGACTGTAATCTCTCTAAAACCATGAACCTTGTCCATCTAGTTTATACTCTAGCCCCAGTCCTGGAAAATAAATGTATTGAATGAATAGATGACAATTTTTAGCCTACAAATGTTATCCCAGAAAGGTTTCCTCTCTTACTGAGGGAAAGACCAACATTTAATACGTTTTAGATCATATAGCAAGTGATCTATAAATAATATGGGAAAATAAAGGAAAACTTTCTGTATTGCAAAGATCTCTAGATTCTTTCCTTAAAATATGCCCGTCAATATTTTGTGTTAACTTTAATTTGCACAAAACTGTATGTATGGCTATTTTAGTTTGCAAAGATCTCTGAATGTGACTCTATTTGGCATTCCCAACCACTATATCTATATAAAATCAGTTGATAAAATCTCTGGAAATTACAGATAAGTAATACCTTCAGCTAAACATTCACCTCCGAATGGTTGACATTGCTTTTTTGTCTTTGTTTATCTATCTTAAGAATGATGATTAGTTTCTAAGGGAGCTTTTCTTTTAACTTTGGTTGGAGCTACGGTGAGGAAAATAATAACTGCTCCTGAACTTGATGAACTAGCCCAAGAGGTAAATGAGCCAGGGGTGTCAACCAGCACAACCTCTCTCTAGATTCTTCCCCGGTAACTACAGTGTTCAGAACAGCTTTGATGTTCTATGTAGTTCTAATAAAATAAAAAAGCTGAACACTGGTTAAATAATCAAAGACTGAAAGGAGATGGCAGGAAAAATAAACTCTATTATCTATGAAAATTGAGCTTGTTCTATACACCACACTTTGGAAGATACTTAAGAATCCTTTTGCTCCACAATTCAAAGAATTTGTCCTACACTATGCAACCTTGTAAAACACCATGTCACATCACTGCATCAAAATGTTTTATTTATATGCACTAGTACAAAGTACTTGTGATATTTCTTCAAAAACTTATAGCACAACAAATATTCTTTATAAAGTTGATAACTAATATCCACGTTATGAACAAAAAATAGTGCAAAGTTCAAACAGGACTAATCGTAATTAAGGTGGAATGAATCCAATATAACAGTTTTTGACAGATTTTTGCTTTAATGATCATTTACTCACCAGCTAAAATTATATTTAGAGCTTTCATTTTCCAGTGATCTAGAAAAACCTGAGGTTTTCTAATTCTTAAAAGTCCTATGATGCACATTGTCAATAAAACCCAAAAACTATAAATGTAATTCAAACCCATGGTGTTTCCAAAGGTCAGTTGTTAGTTATATAGAGCTATTTTAGAACATAGAACACCAACTATTTACTAAGAAGGTCAGTGTAATGAAGTACTTAAAAACTTAAAATGTCCCAAAGGAAAATTAGGAGTTCTAGAGATAGTTGAAATCTACTCTTTTAAAACAAAGTTCAAGGTTTATAGCTGAGATTATCATCCTTTTGTACTTCTGAGGTTTAGAGTCACATGAACCAATATTTTATGCACCCTTTGAAACAAATGTCTAAAAATGTCTGTAGTTTTAGTAGATGAGCCAAAAAATAGCATATGAGCTGATAATGAAAAGTGGAGAATGATTCATATATTACAAAAGTAAAGTACATACCTCTACCACTGTGAGCTAAATCGCCAGTATTACTGATGTGGCAGCCTACAAGAGCAGAAACATTGGCTGTTTAACCTATCAACTGGTGTCTAATATCAATTATAATTATAAATTAATTAATGATTTAAAAAAGACTACAAATTAGGAGTCTATTTCTCCAAAGTCCATCAGTGGCTGATTTTAAAAGTTACTACAAATTCTTCCTTCATCCAGGCTCCTTGGAAGTCCCCTTCCACAGTGACGCTGGGTCTGGCCATGTAATTTGCTTTGTCTGTTGAAACAGTAGCAAGTATAAAAGAAGCAGAAACTTGAAAACTGTGTTTACATACTGTGGTTTGTCCTCTCTTTCTGCTCTTAGGACTTTTGATAATCCTGCCATGTGAATGAGCCCAGGCTAGCCTGGTGGACACAAATAGCTTAGCTATCCCTACCACCCTGGTGAACTGCCAACTTACTTCCTTTTGCTTTCACATGCAAAATGGATTAGTTGAACTTTGTTGAGTCTAGCTGAGACCAGAAAAACATCTCCAAGTTGAACCCAGTCCAAATTACTGTCCCAAAGAATCAGAAGATAAGTAGTGCTTTTTAAACTATTATAATGATTGATATTCATTTTGCAATTGTGATGTTATTGATAAGCATTTTGCATTGTGTTCCATTACAGTTAAAATAAGACATTGATTATGAATGAAAATTCTACAGAATTACTCAGTAAGGATGTAATAAGGATGATGTAATTTCATCATACCATGGATAAATTAAATAAATTATTGCAACTTAAGTCACCTTTCTAGAAAGTAAAAGAACATTTTCATTTAATATAAGATTCATCTGTTCTCATTGGTAAAGTGGATAACATAAATGAAAAATTGCAAACCAGTTTGTTGAGTGTATTCTTTTTTCAGAATCATAATACCTCTATGGAAGATGGCATCTAATAACTGCCCTGCTTATTCATGTGGATAAAAAGCATCCTTCTCTCAACATCAAAAAAAAAAAAATCACATTTAAGCAATATAAGATCCTTGTGAAAATATATGGAAAAAATGCTATTTTTACGATTATTTGATATGTCTAAATTTAGAGAGAGAAATATTTAGGTATGATGGTCCATTATTTAAAAAGGATAAATGAAACATCAAATATGTAAATTCAAACTAAATCTTAATTACTCAGAGCTCCAACCTATCTTCAGGACTGCTATGGAATTGGCTGCCTGGAAAATTTATCAACGTAATTGCGAGACAAAAGATACTGTTTTGAACAGGAATAGATGGGAAAAGAGAAATGAACTGCAACTATAATTGCTGATGTTGTAAACAGCAATGGCTTTTTATTTTTAGCCTTAGGTTTCTTTCTATAAACCAGCATCTTGATTTTTCTATACACATTTGAATGTAAGAATAATTTAATTTTAAATAGTGTCAGATATTCACTAATTATTTGTTAAATGTTTTATATTGCTATGAATCACCAAATTGTTCCTGTAATTCAAATTATCAAAAATACAATGTAAAGGAATTTATTTTTATAGTTAATGTACACACTGACACACGCCCATGTGCATGTGTGCACACATATATGGAGACACATGTATACTTCTAAATCAAAATTTATTTAAACCATTCTTATATTTAAACATTACATGTTTCTAAATAGTACATATATAAGTAATATTTCAACACATTTATATAACAGAAATATTCAAAGTATTAAAAATAAATATTCTTAATAAATTTCTATTAAAGAAAACTAACTTTCCTTTCTTTCTTTCTTTCTTTCTTTCTTTCTTTCTTTCTTTCATACCAGGGGTTTGAACTCAGGACATCACACATGCTTTGAAAGCCTCATTGAACTGCACTCCAGCCCCATTTTTTCTTTTTGTCTTGAGACAGGGTCTTGCTAAATTACGCAGGCTGCCTCTGGCCTTGAATTTATGATCCTCTGGCCTCCAATTCCCAAGACACTGGGATTACTGGCATATACCACCATGCCAGGCTGATACTTTCATTTTAAATTAGGAAGGTATTCATGTTTTGGTAAACATGTATCTTTCTGAAAGAACTTTACTTGAAAAATTTACCTAAATATTATTATGCCTTAAAATAATAATATTCCTTTAATATCCTCAACTAGTCAGTGTTTACATTTCCCATAATGACTTATACATTTTTTAAAGTTGATTTTCTCACATCAGTGTCTGAAGAATTTTAAATAGTATCAGATATTCACTAATTGTTTGTTAAATGTTTTATATTGCTGTGAATCACCAAATTGTTGCTATAATTCAAATTATAGGTCTGTGCATTGGTTGATTTAAGTAATAATCTTCCTCTTCCTCCTCCTCTTCTTCTTTTGTTTCAGCACTGGGGGTTGAACCCAAAGCCCTGTGCATGCAAGGAAAGATCTTTACCACTGGGCTCTACTTTCAGATCCATTTTTAATTTTAATTTTTAATCAATTTTTATTTTTTAATTAAAAATATTTACTTATTTGTTTATTTATTTTTGAGACAGGGTCTCACTGTGTAGCCCAGGTTGGCCTGTAACTTACTGTGTAGACCAGGTTAGCCTTGAACTTGCATTGCACTCCTGGCCTCTGCCTCCTGAGTGCTGGGATTACAAGTGTATGCCACCATCCCTGGCTCTCCTTTTTTGGTTTTTATTTTGAGATGGGGTCTTGCTAAACTGTATATGCTGCTTCTGGCCTTGAACTCATAATCCTTTTGCCTCAGCCTCCTTAGTAACTGGCATTACAGGTTTGTACCATAGGTGCTTGGCAGTTGATTTAAATCTTGAATCTCTTTTAATCCATAGTTCCTTGCTCTTTCTTGTTTGTTTGTATTTAGTATTAAAGGAGTTGAATCTCACATTAGGAAAACCCCAAAATATAAAAGTTCCATAGAATATTGCTAGACTTAACCTTGACTATAGATCTGTATTTAAAGAATGTAAAGATGTACTAGCTTTTCTCCTTTGGGCATGTAGTTATTCATAGTCATTCATTGTAGTCAGTCAAAAACTATTTCTTGTACATTTGCTACATTTATATACCTGACATTTGTCAATATGATAGTCACAATTCTTGTTTTCATGAAGCTTATAGTTTAGTAACGAATACAGACAAGTAAGCTGGTAACTCACTTGGTGTGATGGCATTGAATACAGAAAACCATTTGGTTATGAAAAGCACAATGAAATGGAAGTTTTCCTGAATGTACCCCCATATGTCTCATCTTCTTGTTACACATTGTCACACATACTCTTACAGCTAATGAAGAGTAATTACATTCTTAGCAAGGAACCATTAAATGATCCAGTTTTTGTATTTTTGTGGGGGCCATAAAAAGAAAATTGGGAATCACAAACTATACATACCTACTTATATTTATTACATTAAAATATTTCTAATTGTTATAAAATAACATATTCCCATATTAGAATGTGCTCATGGATGTTCCTGTTTATATAGTCTTCTCATGGAAGTGACTATATAAGAGGACACCTGCTGCCATAGCACTGTAGCATCCCATCCCCTCAGATCTTGGAAGCTAAGCAGGGTTGGGCCTGGTTAGTACTTGGATGGGAGACTGCCTGGGAACACTAGATACTTTAGGCTTGGGAGAAGGACTTGGCAACCCACTCCCAAAAATCAATCCGCCATTGAAAACCCTGTAAACAAAAGAGAAACATTGACAGTAGTGTTTCAGTTGTTGTACCTAAAGTCGCTAAAGGGCACCTAACAACAGCAACAATAATAACAACAGTTTTTTAGAATATCAGATTGAAGCATCACTGTTTGGGGATGACAATAAGCTTGTTAATTGTAATACAATTACAACTACAATTTACAATTTTATAAGTACAAGAAAGGTTTACAAAAGTCCATGTATTTTCAAATTAAAAAAAGGAATTTCTACTTTCAATCATGAAAAAAAATCACAACAGTCCTGCAGATGGCAAACATTTATTCAATTATCTAATACTATTTATCTCCATATAAAACTTTTTAATACAGGTTACTATTTGGTGCATAGCCTAAGTCACATTTAATAATGATACATAACCCTTCCAACTGCGCATAATTACAGCTATCACATAATTGTCGTATATATTTTCTTTTTTCATTTGATCTTGACAACTTCACTTTTCTAGGTTCAAACAGCATGTCTATGGCAGAGCCAGACTTGGAGACATGTATTCTCACTCCAGCTCCAGTGTTCTAAATTTTATAATCACTTTACTACTTTAGACAAAACACAGCCTATCAGAGTTTAGTATACAGTAGAAACCTGGCTTATTTTTATTTTAGTCAACCCTTTTCTTCCTTATTTATTAGAAGTTATTTTGGTGTTTACAAAATGGAGTTATACACTAGGACATTTTAAATCTAATTTTGATCATGTTAATTTACTCTTACTAAGCCCAAATTACCAAACCTTTATGAAATATGAAGGTCAAATTTGATCAAAAGTTTTCTTTTTAGATACTTGCTAATTATGAGCTAGTTTCCTTCCCCATATGACCAGTATTTTTGTAAGAATTTGCCCCTAATAGAGGAAAATTAGGTTAGAAAAAAGTAAAATTATACTAATTCCTACATTTTAGTCATAAACATTTAACTGAGAATTTACTAAAGAAAAAAAAAGAATATACAGAGGGATTAATAGATTATATGATAATAAATTTATGACTGTCCAAATTGAATTATTTATCTTTTGAGACTCAGAAAAATCTCACTGGATGATCAACAGTCCACAGAATTTTTCATATATTTTAAAAAAGGAAAACTAGCACAAGGAAAGACCCATTATCACATCAAACATTATGAAACAGAAAAAAAACTTGTCTATCAGCTTTCTGGCTATATAGAATTCAAACATGTCAAAAGCTAGGTGGTAAGTCATATAATACATAACTCAAAACCATTTGGAGACTAGCAGAAACTCCCAAATTGCATTTATTTCAGCTAAAATGCATGGCTATTTTTAAAAATTCACCTTCAGTGTCACTCACATAGCATTACAAACACCATTAGTTTGCTTTCTTTCCTTATCAGGTAACTTGCTGTATATTACAAGCTTTCAGAAAATGGCTGGCTGCTTTTCTAGTGTCCAGATAGAGGAAAACAAGTATTTTCCATTAACAGAAGCTTTTGGGAAACATTCTGGCATTATACGTGCATAATAAGTCTCACACGAATTAAAGTTGTATATAAACCCCAGGTTTGACTAATATTTCAATTGGAAAGAAAAATTGTTGCTGCTGCTGCTGTTGTTGTTGTTGTTAGTTGCCATCGAGCTGGTATCCGACTCATAGTGACCCTCATAGGGTTTTCAATGTCTGAGTGCTTCAGGATTGCCTTGGGAGTGGATTAAATAGAAGATATAAATATTTCCTTATGTTTGTAATAATGAGGAACGGCAGGCAGCTCTGATCATCTGATTCAAGTTTCTACTGATCACATTTTCAAAATGCTCAATGGCAAAAATAATAAAATATATTTGTTTAAAGCTCAACATGTTCAAAGAATGCCTTTCAAATAACAATGAAAAAATCATTAACATCTGTGACATTATAACTGTAAATATTATTGTTGTTGTTACATGCCATTGAGTTGGGTAGGACCCTCAAAGGGTTTTCAATGGCTGTTTCTAGGCTGGATTGCTATGTCCTGCTCCCATTTTTGTCGTGCTAAGGGTTGAACCCAGGTCCTTAGAGAGTGCAGAGCAGCACTCTACCAACTGAACTAAACCCCAGCCCAATAACTGTAAATAGAATAGTATAAAAGTTCCTGTCAGTTAACCACGAAAATGTTCAAGACTGCCACCTGCAGTGAAATTCAGAGTATTCCATTTTTGAAATCAAATTATCAAATAGGGATTGAAAATTGCCCTTCTCTGGTATTCTTACTGAAGAGTTAACTCACTCTTAAGTTTTATTATACAAGTCATACTAGCAGAGAACAGGATAATTTTTGAACCATATCCTTCCATTATGTGTGCATTCCATTCCAATGTGCCTCTTGAGTGAGATACTCTTTTAATAGAGAAAGTAGTTCTTAAGAGTCATCACTATGTAAAAATAACTTGCCTCCAGACTATTTTCATTGGCCATGTTGCTACCTTTTGTACATACTGCCTTCTTTTCCTACCAATACTCTTAGAATTCTCATGCTCTCCATCCTCAAAAGTACTTGGGCTTATGTGTGGACAGGCAGTGCATAGGTATGGTTGGAGGAACACACATCAGTATTCTCATATGGTATTAAAATGTTTATGACTGATTAGCCTTAAGGGGTTACTTTCCCCTGTATTACAAAGAAGAACAAAATCTTATGACCAAGACATAATGGAGGTAATTAAAAATTACTGAATTAGTTCTTCTCCCTTGGCTCTCTCAAGCTCAAGGCCTGCTTACATGTCAAAAACGTTGCAATAGATTTGGTCATAAGACCCAATAGATACACAGGTATCACTTAAGAGTTCAAATTCCAACTCAGGCTAAGTTTCTTTATCTGAATTTGATCTGATATTTTTTTTAATCTGATTTTTAGAGATTGATAGGTTGTAAAAGAAACAATAAAAGTAACATACTACAGTACTTACCAAAAAGTGTGACATGGTACCTACTTCTTCCCATGAAACATTTCTCCTGAGAAGACAACTCTCTCCCTTACTTCAGAACCTTTCAGGATAAATGGTGCAGGGAAGCCCCCAAACTGTTTAAAGTCCTATTTAAGAGTGCCCTTTTCATAGGTTCCAGTCCTTGCTACAACGGAACTTAAAGAGGAAGAAGAGGATGAGGGGTCAGTCATTCTCTTCATCTTGTTTTAACTGAATCGTGGCTGTCCTCTACCACGTAACACTATTTTTCTCCGTAGTCTACTTATCATAGTCTGTGTGTGATATGTGTTCTTCTTGCTCCCAATTGCATGTAACAGAACATTACTCTTACTTTTTATGTGAAAATAACCCAGATGCTTTGAAGATTGTTGTTGCTAGGTGTTGTTAGGCTGAGTCATGTTCGACTCATAGCGACCCTCATAGGGTTTTCAATGGCTGATAGTTTCGGGGTTGCCTCAGGAGTGGATTGCCACATCCTTCTCTGCTGTGAAGATAGGACATTATATAAGTGTAGCAGGACTCAGTATGATGCCCTTCTTGGGTGGGCATTTTCTGAAATCACATTTTCCAAGTTTGGGAAGTGTTTTAGTTTCCTGATCTTTACTTTTCTCATCAATAAAATGGGGATCATAGTAGTATTTGCCTCATGGAGTCTTTATGGGCCTTAAATAAATTAATCCACATAAACTACTGCCTGGCACATTGTTGTTAGGTACTGTCAGGTCAGTGTCCAACTCATAGTGATCCTATGTACAATAGGCAAAACATTATTTTTAGTGCTTGCTGCTATCCAGAGGGTTTTCAATGGCTGATTTTTTTTTTGGGGGGGTGGGAGGGTGTGGGCTATCCTGTCCTTTTCTACAGTACTTCGTGTTCCCGGGCAGTCTCCCATCCAAGTACTAACCAGGCCCGATTCTGCTTAGCTTCTGAGATCTAACAGGATTAGACACCACAGTGGTATGGTTGCACAAGCCTGGCACCCAGTGAATGATATATATATATATATATATATATATATATATCACATATATATATACATACATACATATATATATCACATATATATACATATACATACATATATATACACATATATGTACATACATATATATACACATATATATACATATATCTCTATCTATCTATCTATCTATCTATATATGTGCCACTATTACCATTATTTCTTAAGTGTATGGTAGTTTTATTGTGATTTCTGGGATACTTTTAGCCTGGGATACTTTCCACAGCATCTCCACAGATCTCCATAAACATAACCTCAAATGCCAATTTTCCTATGAAATATTTCCTTGCCCCTTCAGTCAAATGTGGTTTTCATCTCTTTGCAAAGGCCACAGTTCCAAGTATGAATCCTTCAAAGTTAGAGCTGCTGGTAAGCACTCTGGGCTCTCTACAGACTAACAAAGAAACCTAAGTGCACACAAGTTCAAAGTGAACAGCCAATAATTTAACTGCTATCTACTATTCTGAAATTAAAAGGAAAATTACATATACCCAAACTAATTATGTCCACTCAAAACAGATATTTAAACATACTCAATTCTATTATTTTAAGATTAATAAGTTAATATTGGGTGGGTGGAAAAATGCCTAATAGTACATAGGGAGGGGCGAAGAAAGCTGCTAGCCATTGGTCTAGAATAAGAGAGTACGTTAAAGTAGACATAGTAAATTATAAAATATTATAAAACATGAATTTATTCAAAAATTAAAAGTGTACTTGAATCATTTTTAAAAAGATTTACTCAAAAAGCAATTTTAAATGATATGAACTCAATATAATCTAAAATTCACATAAATAGTTCCATTTTAGAGTCTAGTATTTAACAAAATGTAAAAAATGTTAAAATGATCTAGAACATTTGAATGTTTTTTAAAATAAAAGATCAAATTCTTCCTGACAGAATTTAAAAAAACCAAACAATTAAAAATATGTCATGTTTAACTAATAATTTGCTTCCAAATAGAAGTCTTTTTTGAGAAACTAAATTTTCAAAGCCGGTCGTGGTGGCGCACGCCGGTAATCAACTTGCTGCGGAGGATGAGGCAGGAGGATCGCGAGTTCGAGGACAGCCTGGGCAACACTTTGGGCGGGAATTTAGCTCAGTGGATAGAGCACTGTGCTGCAGTCTCTGAGGTCCCGAGTTCAATTACCATCACTGCAAAAATGGGAGAAGGGCCTGGCAATCCACTCCCAAGGCAATCCCGAAGCCCTCAGCCATTGAAAACCCTATAAGGGTCGCTATAAGTCGGATACCGACTTGATGGCACCTAACAACAACAACAAATTTTCAAAAACTGCACTCCTCTATTTGGGAACAAAGATTTTTATTTCCATGTACATTAATATGGCTGAAGGCTTTAGCCCTGAGTTATTTCATTGTTTGCTCCCTTAAATTCATATGTACACAAACATACCAATGTGAGGTAGTTTGACAAAAGCAAAAGTGGAAGACACGATAGTAGATGGAAGAGCCAAAATTAGTGGGCCTAGTTTTTGTAATATGTAAAACTATGAAGTATAATCAAATTTTCCACAAGAGTTTTTCTTTCTATGAAACCACAAAGCTGAAGACAGATTTTATGCCCTTCTCCCCCAAATTAAGACTTAAGAAAATGGATTCTGATGAGGCTGCTTAGTCATAAATCCCAGCTCTAAATACCTAGTTACCTGGTAACTTTGGGCAAACACATATCTCTTTATGCTACGTTACCTTATGTGTGCAATGCTATTAACAACAGGACTGCTTTCAGTGTTAGTATGAGAATTGAAATAAAGTAGGTAAAGCAATGAAAATGTGGCCAACATCAGGCTACACCAGTTTTTAAATTCATCATAATCACCATTTGTTTATGGAAAGTGATCTTAGATGTGTCATGAATAAACAATGTTATACAGGAAAATATACTGGGTTATATTATCTAACATGATTATAAAACACATGGTTTCTTTTACATTTACCTTAGCTTTAGCAAATATTTTTAATAACAAAAATAGGCATGGATGACGTTAAGTCTTTGTGGTTTAAAACAATACAAAACTACAAAAAAGTTTAACTCAGACTAATCAAAAAGTTTACTCTTAACATTTTGAAATGTAGTACAATATCACCACCTAGTGAATATTCCATTAAAATTTTTTATAGTTTTTGCCTTGTTTATCACTAGGGGAAAATATTTTCAAGAAGAAGCATGTTCTTTCCTCTAATATAAGAGGGATTAAAAGATTTATGTAAATACTGTACTACTTATATACTGAAATATCATAACTAAAATATCTTACTAGATTGTATATCTCGTTTGTTTTGAAAACATGTTACCAAGAGTTAAAAGTTGAGTTTTCTTCATAAATTAAAAATGTATCAAAGACAGCATGTGGGTCACCAGAAATATATGACTATGACTCACCAAATAATGCAACCCCTACCCCCCAAAACAACAACAACAACAAAAACCCTGCAACAAACCTATGAACTTAAAATTACTGGGTCCTGAGACATCTTTAAAAGATATTTTACCCTATCTACTTTCTATCTGAATTTACTAAACTTTTTCCAATGAACAGAAATTTTATCTTCAACAAAGAGGAAACTTAATGTTTTAAAATTTAATGTGCATACAGTATAATGAGTTTCATTATGGGATTTTTAATACAGTTGCATCATGTGTTTTGCACTTGTTCTCTCCCTCATTACTTTCCTATGTTGTTTCCACGCTCTCCCATAAATTTTCTCCCCTATCCAGATAAGTCCCTTTGTAATTTTTAATCTTAGGTACATACTATATATACATATATTCATGTATATATTCATTTTTTTCCTTTTAAGGTAGATCTAGCATCCACATATGAGTGTAAATGTGGTATTTTTCCAAATGTGGTTTGTTTTGCTTAAAATGATGATCTCCAGTTCCATCCATTTTCCTGCAAATAATTTCATTCTTCTAATGGCTGAATAATATTCCATGTGTATATATGCCACATTTTAAAAAAATCCATTATTCTGTTCATGGACATCTGGGCTGACTCCATATTCTTACAATTGGGAAAACCTTGCTTATATTTATTCCTAGATTTTTTTGAGGCTATTGTCAGTGTAATTGTTGTTTTGATTTCTTTCTCCTCATGTTTGTAATTAGCATAGAGAAATGCTACTGATTTTTGAATACTGATTTTGTACCATGCTACTTTGCTGAAAGTATATATCAGATCTAAGAGTTTTCTAGTGAAGACTTCAGAATCTTTTAAGTAGGATCATGTCATCTGCAAATAGGGCTACTTTGACTCCTTCCTTGTATCCCTTTTATTTCTTTCATCTCCATTATTGATCTGGCTAAAACTTCAATCACTATATATAATAAAAGTGGGAAAAGTGGACACCCTTGTCTCCTGATTTTAGAGGGAATGCTTTAAAAATTTCCAATTTAGTATAATGTTGGCTACAGATTTGTCACAAATAGCATTTATGAAGTTGAGGTATGTTCCTCCAATCCCCATTTTTCTTCAGAACTTTTTAATATGAAGTGATATTGAACTTTGTCAAGGGCCTTTTTTTGCATCTATTAAGGATAATCATGTGATTTCTGACTCTGAATCTACTGAAGTGTTGCTTTATATTTATTGATTTGATTATATTGAACCAGCCTTACATCTGTGGAATAAAATCCATTTGATAATGGTGTGATTTTTTTTTTGGATGTTGTATTTGGTTGGCAAGTATTTTATTGAGGATTCTTCCATCTGTGCTCATCCAAGAAATTATGGTTTTTTTGGTGTGTGTGTGTGTGTGCGCACGCGTGTGTGTGTGTGTCCTGGTATCATGGTGATATTGACTGAATAGAATGAGTTCAGGAATACTCTTTCCCTTTCTATTTTATGGAATAGTTTGAGCATGACAGGTATTAATTCTTCTTTAAAGTTTTGGTAGAATTTGGCTGTGAACCTGTCAGGACCTGGGCTTTCTTTGCTAGAGGTTCCTTATCACCACCTCAATATCATTATTTGTGAAAAGTCTGTTTAAATTATCTATATCTTCTAGATTTAATTTTGGAGGTAATATATATAAAGAAATTTATCCATTTCTTCTGTATTTTCCCATTTGTGGGGGGAGTACAAGTTATCAAAGTAATCCCTGATGTTTCCCTGTATTTCTTTGGTACCTGTTGTTATGATCCCTTTTTCATCTTCCATTTTATTAATTTGGGTCTTCTCTCCTGCTGTCTCATTGCTGTTTGTTTGGCCAAGAGTTTCTCAATCTTGTTTATCTTTTCAAACAACCAACTCTTGGTTACATTATTTATATTGTATCTTTAGTTTATATTTCAATGATTTCTGCCTTGATCTTAATTACTTCTTTTTGTCTGCTAGTTTTAGAATGGGCCTATTGTTTTTCTAATGCCTTAAAGCGTATCATTAATTTACTTATTTGGGCTTTCTCTTTTTGATGTCAGCACTCATAGCCATGAATTTCTCCTATAGACCTGCCTTTGTTGCATCCCAAAGGTTTTGGTAGGTTGTGTTTTCATTTTCATTTGATTGTAGGAACTTTTTAATTTCCTTTCTGATTTATTTGACCCATTGATTATTCAAAAGTGTTACTTGATTTCCATGTATTTGTATAATACTTGTAGTTTCTCTTGCTATTGATTTCTAGTTTTAATACCACTGTGATCTATTTAGATATAAGGAATTTCATTTTTTTTTTGTATTTGCTGAGGTTAGTTTTGTGAACTAAAATGTGATCTATTTTAGAAAAAATTCCATGTGGTAATAAGAATGTTTATTCTGCATCTGTTGGAATAGTCTATAGACATCAGTTAAATCTAGTTGGTCTCTGGTGGTAAGTCCACAGTTTCTTGATTGTTTTGTTTTGATCATCTGTTTATGAGAGCGGGGTATTGAAGTCACCCATTATTATTGTATCTAGACTTATTTGTTCCATTATGACCAGTAATGTTCATTTTATAAAATCACATTTGCCAGTGTTTGGTGCATAAATATTTACAATCATTATGTCTTCTTGATTGTTCCCTTTATTAATACATAGTGACTGTCTTTGTCTCCTCTGATTAATTTTGGGCTCAAACAATTTTGTCACGTATCAAAATAACAACTCCCGCTCCCCCTTTTTTGGCTTATGATGGGTAAGTTATCATTTTTCATCCTTTCACTTTTAGTCTGTATCTTTTCAAATCTTGTTGGCTGTTTTTCCAATTGGTTTGGGTCTTGATTGGTCTTTACTTTCTCCCATGTTGATATGAGGGGGTTGCTTCTTACTTTTCATTTGTTCATGTGTTCTTCTCATGGGATTTATTCATTCCTGTATTCCCATATTTGAGTCATTCTTCCTGTGTGTAGGATTATCTTCTGCAATGCTGGTTTGGTGGTCGTGAATTGTTTAAATTTGTGTTTATGTTTAGAATGTCTTCATTTCTACAACTACTTTAAAGGATAACTTTGCTGGATATAATAGTCTTGGGTAGCAGTTATTTGCTTTCAGGGCTTGAAATACATCATTCCATGCTTTCCTGGCTTTTAGGATAACTAATGACAGGCTTGATGTTACTTTGATGGGTTTGCCCTTGTAAGTGAGCTGGCATTTTCTCTTCCAGACTTTAAAATTGTTTGTAGTTTTAGCATTCCAACTATACTGTGACATGGAGATCTTTTGTGGTCATGTCTATTTGGGGTTCTGGATGTCTCCATTATTTGGGTGTCTATTTCTTCCTCTAGATTTGAGATGGCTTCTGCTATATTTCATTGAATACATTTTTATACCTTTAGCTTTAGTCTCAGCTCCTTTTTGTACATCATGGATTCTTTAGTTACATCTCTTCATCTTGTCCCACGGTTCTTGGGAGTTGTGGTCATACTCATTTTTTGTTTGTTTGTTTGTTTTTCTGTGTTGGTATCTGAGTATAGTATTTCTTCTATTTTTGTCTTCCATCCCTGGTATTCTTTCTTCTGCTTGATCTAGTCTGCTGGTGTTATTTTCCACTGTGATTTTATTTGGGTTATTATATTCTTCATTTCCAACATGTTTGAATTTTGTTCTTATAATATCTTAACTTCTTTGCTGAATATTTCTTCTAGGTTAGATACTTCTTTTATTAAGTACCTAGATTGATCTAGTCATTTCATTCATCTGCTTGTGTTTCCTTTGAGATTGCTTATCATTTTTAATAGACTTTGAATTCTTTCACATTTCAGTATCTTTGGTTTCAGTTATTGAAGAATTATGGTTGCTAGGGGTCATCCTGCTATCTTACTTTCTCGCATTTCTGTATTAGGTTTTACATGTTAGGATGGTTGTACCTTCCTGTTTTATTTGGGGAGTCTTCTTGGTTTACAGTGTTGTCTTCTCTATTATTTTCTCCTGGGGTTTGTTTCTCCTTTGTTGCTCTGGTTTTTTTCGTTCACAGTTACAGGGAGACTGCTTCTAATCTACCATCCTGATTCTTTCCCACAACAGACTTATATTCTTACAACTGTTGAGGCTGGCAAGTTTCAAGATATGTAGGGTATATCAGTAAGCTGAAAACCCAGAAAAGCTGAATGTGTAGTTCCAGTCTGAAGGCTGGCAAGCTTGAGATCCAAGGAAAACTGAAACTGCTATTTTAATTTAAGTCTTAAGGCAGGAAAAAACTGATGTGCCATACCCTCAGGCAGGATAAATTCTCAGGAAACTTACTTTTGGGGGCTCTATTCCCCTGCAGAGACTCAGCAATTAAAAAAATATGTTTCTCATGAGTTGAAATCTAAATGTGGGCCCATAATTTACACTTTAGCCAATACAGAGTAAATCCAATCCTTTTAAGTAATTATTCTTTAACTATTATGAGAGATTATTAAGCAATATAATCCTTGTTTTTCCAAGTTAAACATCCCATGTTTTAACCATTTATGTTGCAAAACAACTATAAGTAATCATCATTTTGTTCATGCTTCTATAAACAGTTTCTAGGATCTTTAGAAATAACTACATCTAATACAAAATAAATGACATCCTATGAATGGCCTGGTTAGTACAGAGTAAAGACAGATTATCACTTCTTTCCATATTCCACTTTTAATGAAAAGCTTTCACCATGAATCAGAGCAAAACTGAAAGCTTTAGGAGTCAGACCAATCTAAGTTCATTCAGAGACAGAGTGGACTTTGGGAAAGTCACCAGATATGTTTAACCTTTAGTTTCTCCAGCAGTTACACAAAAATCCACATTTATCTCAGAGGCATATGAGCAGGATCATATGAGACAGTACCTATAAATCAGCAAGTACACTTAAAATTTAATAGATTCGCAACAGATGACTCTCATTATTACTTTCCCTCCCTTTCTTCCTCACCTTGTATGTGCCAGTAGCACACATATATGACTCAAGTGAACCGAACTAATCATGTTTCAGTATGTAGAACCAATACAATGTTTAGTATTGTTCATATTGGAAAAATATCCTATTTCTTTTGGTCTGATAGTGATAGAATGAGCTAAAATGAAATTCACATTAATCAAAAGCTAACTTTTCAGAAAGCACAATCTAAAAATATTATTGGATTACTTCACTATGACAATATTTCTTACTCTAGAAATAAATTTCAAATCTTAAAAGAACTTAGTGTTGAGTTCCTGGAAATGTATTAAAATATATCCTCTATCTCTGTTTTATTGTAATTTTCTCAACTCTTTCTGCATATATATGTGTCACCAACATTTAAATAAAGGTACCCCAAGAAAAAGATAATTCAGTCCTAGAACAGTAAGAAAAAAAATAACTAAAATAAAACATTTGTAACTGGCTGAAAATTTTTTTCCCCTTTAAAGTCTTATAAATCATCAAAAATTTTAGTGTTATAATTTAATGATTGAAAATTACTTTTCACATTCTAAATGCCAGTATTCTTGAAATCATATCCTACTACAAAAACAACATTCAACACATTTACAAGTAAATACATAAGTAAGCACTAAACAGAAAAAAAATTAACACTATGTCAGAAATTTAGGCAAAAAAAAAAAAGGGGGTCAGGATGGTTCTCACTATGAAAAATAATTTATTTCCGAAAATTAGCTATGGTTATATAGTATTTTTTTCTGGGATACTAGCTTCATTCTTTGAAAAAAAATCAACTATTCCGTATATGCTTACCCAATATTTATCATATGACATGTTTATGAACTTTATGAATATATGCAGGTGATGAATCTCTTTTGAAATAAGGTTGGAAACATAACAAACATTGATTATTTAGGACAAATACTATTCTCATTTGAAATGAGGACCAAAAACTTGCCTTAGACAACATGTCTTATTGATTCCACAGCCACAATTAATACAGAAATCCTAATCCACATCTTAAATACTTTTTCTACAAGCTTATTTTAATTTCCATTAGAAAAAAGTCTTTCTCATATTTACACCACACTTCTTGTTTACTATTTGATGAAATTCTAATTGCTTCAAAGATAATGATCTCTAACCTAATAATCATGAATCTATTTCTTTATTTCTACACACTGTTATTTATAAGTGGGTCCAAAATAGTAGTCCATTACTTAAGGGGTGAAAATAAAAACTGTGGGTCCATTTTCTAAGTTATTATTTTGTGGTATTTAGAGGCTGAACCCAGGGCCTTGCCCATACTTTGCACGCACTCTACCACTGAGCTGCACTTACGCCCACTTTTGATTTTTTTTTAATCTTGAGACAGAGTCTCACTAAATTACACAGGCTGCCTGTGGCCTTGAACTTGTGATCCTCCTGCTTTTACCTCCCAAGTAACTGGGATTATAGGCATGCACCACAGTGCCTGGACTTCCTCTCCCCTCCTTAGACAATTGTGAAGAAGATAATGTAAAGCCAAGAAGCTAATAAGCTCAAACTAGAAAGATATTATATATTAATCTATTTATTTTTAGGCATAAATTACATTATTTATAGCAAAGAATTCTAGAACTAAGCACATTCCAGAAATGACTCTAAGAGAACAAGGCCAGAGAAGTAAAATAATTTTTCTTGCCAAGATGACATACTTTGTTTAAAGTAAGCAACACTATATTTCCAAATCATTTAAATAGTAAGATGATGTTTTCAGATTTCTGAGTAACCACTAAGTGAAAACATAAATGTGAGGAAACATACAATATACTGAAACCTTACTATCTGAAAGATAATATTCTACATCTATAGGTTTCCACATAAAGTAGAACTAGTTCAAAATGATCACAAAACAATTAATGCACTAGGCCTTTTCAAAATACTCTTTAAAATAATCCTATCCACAGACTAATAATAATGACCACAAGACTCCTCAGGCTCTCCAGCATGGCAATATATCTTTTTCATAACCACTTTTTAAAGAAATTCAATTAAGTCAATTTTTTAAAAATTCAGGACAAAAATATTTACTTGATAGTTCTTGAAAAAATTTAAACATGGAAATAGAATGGTTGCAAAAGCAAGGATCTAAAACTTAGGAATGATTAGTGTTCTAAGTCTTTTTAAGTGAAATGATTTTACAGGGATGAGTGTGGTATAGTATGTTGAACAACTAAAGGCAAAACACTATGCTGTACTGATAACTCATTTAATCTGTGCACTATCTTTGAAAATTCACCAACAACAGCCATCTTCTACATGCACAAGAAAATGTAACCAAAACATCTTTTAGATGCAAAAATATTAATAAGAAACCTGTTTTGAAATTATAATTAGTGAAAAATAGCACCTTTTAATTCATGGCATTGTTTTCTAAAATGCTAAGTACTATATTTTTTGTACTTTATGGAAAATGGAGGGACTGGGGTTTAGCTTGGTTGGAAGAGTGCTGCTCTGTGCTCACTGAGGCCCTGGGTTCAATCCCCAGAACTACAAAAATGGGAGAAGGACCTAGCAATCCACTCCCAATACAATCAGTCATTGAAAACCCTATGGATATCAAAGAAGTGCTGACAGAGTGCTGGGTATGGCCCAGTGTTGAAGAGTGTTTCATTCTGTTGTATGTAGTTGGTCCTGACTCAATGGCACCTAACAACAACATGAAAAATGGGGAACATTAACCTATTTCCCTTTTAATGTGGACTTGCTCCAAAACTTCTTTTAAAACGGAAGTCATCTAATACTTAAAAATGAATTAGAACAGCAATCTCCAAAAAGCAGTCTTCTCCAACTATATGAGGTAAAAGGATTTCCTTGTCTTTGCCAGACTAGGTTGGACTGGCAAGCATTTTCCTCCCAGAAATGCCGCTAAACATACAAGTCTTGTATTAATAGTATCAGACAAGAAAGCTGTTTTTCCTAAGTTACATTTTTTTTTTCAATTTTGACTTCCTGGATTTAGTTGTCCATTATAATGAACTCATGGTGAAGGCATAACTTGAGTATGCTTTCTCCTCTGATTAAAAAAAAATGTTTGTCCTACAATCATTGTTATAACAGAGTCAGCCTACTTTCTAAGTACTAAGTAGAGTACAAGAAAAGAATGATTTGTATTTTACTCAAGATTGTATTTGTAATTTTTACCAGCACAAAATTTTATATTTACAAAGGCAGAATACTTTCCAGATGTACAAATTATTTAAAGCCTAGAGAAAGCATAATCTAACAATGAAGGCAAAGTAATTTGTTCACACTTATAGATTTTTTTTTTTTTTTACTTTAGAAAGATAAAATTAGGTAGAAGACAAGTTCTAGTCACAGTTCCATGTTTACATGTCAAAGTTAACATGCCAAAATAATACTTTCCTGTGCTGGAATAATAACCTAATGAATGCACTGGAAATAATAAATGCAGAACCCAAGTACTAACCTCCCAAAATTCTACTCCCGCTGGTATTCCCTAATCTACAAAATAAAGTCAGATCAAATGATTTCTCACCTGTCAATTCTAACTTTTTTGGGATAATACAATCACATACCAATTTGATTTACATTTATATGACCTTAGACGTCACTTATTCTTAACCTCTCAGTTAAGACAAAATTCTGTTTAAAAGATCCCAGCAAAGGAATTATGTCCTAAAAGTCTTGTAAGGTTTATCCTAAAATGACCTTTTTGGTCCTGCAAAAAGATGAGTGCCTAAAATGTGTGAAACAGACTTTCCTTGGAAAGGAGGTCTTTGTAGATATGATTAAGGTTCTCCAGATGAGATCACCCTAGATTAAAGGGGGCCCTAAATCCAATGATAACATCCTTATAAGAGAAAGAAGAGAGAATGGGAGAGAAACCCATATGAAGGTAGGGACAGAAACTGGAGTGATGTGTCCACAACCAAAGAAACTCCAGACAGTCACCCAAAGCTAGTAGAGAAGCTGGGAGGATTTTCCCTCAGAGCCTCCAGAAGGAACCAGCTCTGCTGACACTTTGATGTCAGTCTCTGGTCTCTACAAATGTGAGAGGAAAAGACTTTAAGTCACCAAATTTATGGTCATTTTTTAAGTAGCAGGTCTAGGAAACTAATACAGTAATGTATTTCAGAAAAAAAATTTCTTTAAAAGGTATTATAATGAACACAATTTATCTTTGGCCTTTATACACCTCATTTTAGGAATTAGTGAAACAACTTCATTATTTCTACATTTTAAATAAAAAACAACTTGTTCCTAGATAAAAATATATGAACCTCTAGTTTATAATTTACTATCTATGCAAATCTAGTCTACCTTATGACTAAAATTATATTTACTGAAATGTTAAGCAACTTTTCAATCAGTAATATTGCCAATCATTTGTAAATATTTTTCAAATATTTTGTTATTTTTTTATCTGAGGAGAATCATTAAATTATTTCCAGTGCTATGAAGCATACTCAGTTTTCTAAACTTGTATATACAAAATGTTCCCAAGCTTTCTGGGTAGCAAGCAGTATCAAAATAATGAGATAATTGTAAACAATTTTCTTTTTCCATTATTCAGAGTTTTGAGGCATGTCTTAAACTTCCTCAGTTGTTTATACTTCCTTGGACTTGTTATATATGTTTAAAACATACCTAAAAAAGTGATGTAATCTGAGGATCACTGTTGTTGCTACATGAAAATACATAATTTCTACCTATTCAGTTATTCATTGTGGAAATAATCTAAATATTAACTATACTTTTAAAGTTCAAAACATCCTTGACATTACCACATAAACCTTTGAATGTCCTGACTACTTGGCCATTGAAAAGTCTTGTTCAAAAAGATATAAAAAGTTAGGAAATTAATAATTGTATAACAACCCAGCTCACAAACAAGTCTAGATATGTGTGGCAGAGGTATGTTAAGTCTATAAATAATATATGGTAGAATGAAGTAACGGAATTCTAGTAGTTTCTGAGGAACTGTAGAAGTGACCAAGCATATGAAAAACATTAAATTCCAGAAAACTGATTTTGATTTCAAAGAGTCAGCTATAGTCCAACCAGCAAATATATAAACTGGAACCAACAAATATTTCACAATTTCATATCTTTGAAAAACTCTTTTCCACACATAGAATGTATAATGTCTATTGTCTGCTAGCAAGTATTTATGAACATAAGTGAATTTCCAAATGAAAAATACTGAGACTAAGGTAATCACAAAAAACTGAAATCTACGTTTCCAAACTAAGCAAAGAAAAGCCTTAATTTTGGTAGGAGATAGTAGATGAGGGAAGGAAAAAAAGAGAGTAAAAGAGAAAAAGTAGAATAACTGAGGAAAATGAAGACAGGCTTCATGACTACTCCGATCACCAATAACAATTCCACCATTAACTAGTACAAAAGCACAAAACACAAATACCAGAAGGATGTAGGGCCAAGTCAGAAGGAAAAGCCCACTCAGGTTCTTAAAGGACATGGCATATACCAACAGAAACTGAAAAATTTTTCTGAATTCTGAAAATGGTCCTTTAATAGGGGGAAGCCTCTCTTCTTTCTTCTTTTGTAGCTCAGTTTTCCAGGCTTCAGTTAACTTCTGTGCAATGACATGTCCTGCACAGAAGACAACCCAGATGATATTTGTTTGACGAAACATG
Source organism: Pedetes capensis (assembly GCA_007922755.1). Taxonomy (NCBI): domain Eukaryota; kingdom Metazoa; phylum Chordata; class Mammalia; order Rodentia; family Pedetidae; genus Pedetes; species Pedetes capensis. The sequence continues at coordinate 34,264 of VMDO01007854.1, forward strand.
AAGCCACAAAATCCCAGCAAGGCTGAAGTTTTATGATTTCCATAAAGACACATCAAATAGCCAAAAAGTGTAAAGAACACAGATCCTGCTTCTGTGTAATAAAGAAAGTTAAAAAAATAGAGTGTTGGAAATATTGCTAGAGTTAATGTTGACAAGATTCTCTGGATACTTGAGGAAGCCTTGGAGGGGGGAAAAACAGTTAAAATTATTTTCATGATAAAAAATATGCTGTTTTTAACAAACTAATGAAGAAACATTTAATAAGCAACTACTCCAGGTGTATTTAAATAAAATTATTTAATATTGACCTTATGTTTGGCTTTGCAAAACTACAATATACATTTATAAGAACACTTCTCCTAGTACTTTTTAGTTACACTTTATCCTGGAAGCCACTAAAACAAAACATGCTTTTGTGGCTTAACATATTTTGAATCATTCAACAAATAGTTACGGAGTTATTAGGTGCAAGACACTGGGCTGAGTTCTATGGAGAATACAGAGATGAACAAGATGATAGCAGGAGGCTTCATACGCCTGAGCTTTAGTCTTAGCACCTGCAATAAGCAATGACTTAGCCATCATCACCAATTTCCTTTACAGACATCCCTTCAAAACTCTACAGTAAAGAAAATGGAAATGTACATATCACATTTATACTACCCTACCCAATGACTTTACTATTTTTCATGATGAAATTACAGGGATTTTCCTGAAAATAGTAGGACTAAAGTTAAATATTTTCTTTTGGTCTTTCTGACAGATGATTTCAGAATTTAAGTGTTTTTATCTCCTTGAATTGTATCCTTCACTCTATCTAATTCACAAAGTCTGGCTATGCCTTTCCCTTGATTGAAATCTCTCCATTGCCTACTAGATAATGTTCAAAGTCCTCTCTATGACAAATATGGACTTTTTTTTTTTTTTTTTGGTACTGGGGCTTGAACCCAGGGCCTCACACCTGCATGCTTTGCAAGTGCTGGACCACTGAGCTGTGCCCCAGCCCATTTTTTTTCTTTTTAATTTCTGAGACAGGGTCTCGTTAAATTACCCAGACTATCTCTGGTCTCGAACTTGCAATCCTCCTGCCTCTGCCTCCCGAGCCGCTGGGATTACAGGTGTGTGCCATCGCGCCCGGCACATATGGACATTCTTGACTTCACCACTACCTCTCCAGATTCATATCTCCATAATTTATAATCCTGTGGTTTCAAACAGTAATTCTCTACATCTTGTTTTTCTATGTTTTTCTACCTTTACTCATGTTATTTCTCCTCCCAAGATTAATTCTTTACCCTTCAGCAGTATTTATTCATTAAGATTTCACACAGTTGCAATTTTCTTTGTGAATCCTGACCCAAGACCACCTACTCCCCTCTCTCCCACTCAGCCTATAATAAGTGCTCCTCTACTCCTCCTTCATATCTCTGTATCCTCTATGTTATAACTGATACTACTAAAATAACCTAATTAAAATTATTGTTATAGTTATTATTCACTGAATCCATATTATACCTCAGAGTAGCCTAAGCACCTTCCTTTATTATGCTCCTTTACTGTTCCTAATAATTCAATCAGATAAATTCTATTATTATTCCTACTTAGTAGATGAAGACATAGAGTCACAAAGGGATAATCTGCCCAAAATAGCACAAGTAGCAGTGTCAGAGATAAAATTTAAAGGCAGGCAATCCACTTCCCAGGGCTGTGCTATTAAATCCCAATAAAGTTCCTCAAATAAAGTCTGTTTCCTCTAAAGAAGATATAAGTTCCACAAGCAAAGGGCTGCCTCAGTTTTCTGGGGTCCCAATGCCTAGCACATGGAATAAGTTCAGTAAATAGTTGTTGAGCAAATATCTACTTTAGGTTTACAAACAGTTATTCAAGTACTTATATATAAATTTCTCCTAAAGTGGAGGTGGAAGGCTTGCATTTATCTTTCCAAAATATACGTGAATGCTGTTAGATAGTTTTCTCTAAATCTTATAAAGCCAACTCATAATGTGGACTTGACCTCAAATAAACCTATAATAAATTATTTTGAAACATACCTTGTTTCTGGGTTGTACCTTTCGAAAAAGCAAATATAGTAAATAGAAGTTGCCAACACTGAAGAGAAGATTAACAAATCTGAGCATTCCTATGGAGCAGACAACATGTTCAGACCATCCAAAGATCCAGCTGGCAGGTTTGACCACTCCAACCGACACCAGGTACAAGCCAGGTAATGTAGTAATCATGGGATCCCACTTAAAGGTGAAAGGCCGACAATGAAGGAAAAGCAAGAGGCAATATTAACAGAATAGAGACAGTTACATCAAACTCAAGTTTTCTTTTTACCAATAGTGAATTTTGAGACATTATTCTATGATAAGGATAAATAAGTACTGGCAGTTTAGATATCTCCTCTATAGAAAAGTTGTTGTTGTTGTTGTTGTTATTATCATCATCACTATTATTTGCCACTGAATGTTTGTAATTAAGGTATCAGCAACCAACAGACAGTAAATTAAATTTGTTTCTATTATCCAAAATCTGCTCCTTAGAAAGCCTGTATTTTAGTGACTAAATTGCACAGGCTCCAATTTTTCAAAACATGTAAACATTAATTGGAACTCGGATGGGTTTACAGAGCTAGTAGCATGTGCACTACAGGCTCCATAATGACAGCTCACATGTAGCAGTCCAGAAATTATGCTAAACCCTGTATATTTATTTTTGCAACAAATCTTATATTAGACATTGTTATTACTGTCGTTTTGTAGATGAGTAACATGAATGCCATAAAATTTCTAAGGTTATAAAACTAGTAAGTAACAATAACAAGACTTAAAAATCAGGTTTAACAGTCTCTATATTTCTAACCAGTACCCTATATTGTGTCACCAGAAGATGGATTATAAATTTTTTTTGTATCTCTATCTACATATTTGTGTAGTCAAACATATACATATATTAAAAAATGATGCAACTTGATTGGTTGCCAATTTATCCAGCCGAGAGAGGTTTTTAAAAACATCCAAGGATGAAATTAGTGCCAACTGTCACTCTTTGGTGGCTGAAGATCCTCCCATTCTACCCTATCCCACCTACATAATACTCAGTGAGGTGTTTTACAGGTGAGGTTTTCTGACATTTTCAAGGAGCACCTCAATGCCTCTAGTCCTAGATTGGAGAAGACAAACTGGAGTAGATACCTGTCCATTGTCAAGAGGAGGAGCAGTAACTTGGTTACCCATTAACTATTCTCCCAGACAGTTGTTTCTTAGGAGACAGATCTACTGCTTATTCATTCATTTAACAAATATCTCATAGATCTCAGAGGCAGGGAGAGGATTATTCCCCAGTTCCTTTCACGTTTAGAAGTGGGGGGGATGGAATGGGGAGAGTTAAGGATTAAGGATGGGAGAAGTTAGCGCTGGGGACGCTGGGCCCTCTCTGGCGGGTCCCGGGTAGGGACAGGTTGGGGACCCCACCTGCGAGAGGGAGAAATGGCCCTCACAGTAGCGCTGCGCCTGCGGCAGGTGGAAGATCTCGTCCATGTAGGGCTCTCGCAATGCCCGGCTGAAAGCAGAGAAGAGGAGGCAAGACACTAAAAAGGTGCAACTCAAGGCAGCTGAGAAATAGTAACCCTCTAGCTGCGCCATTCCTGCCCCCATAACCAATGTCCAAGAGCCCAGTCTGGAAAAAAAATCCAAGCCTGGAAAGCTGCGGTTGAAACTCGGGATCGAAACCGGCGCGCAAGGCGGGGCTGGCCCCACAGGACCTAGCACAGGCGGAAGGCAAAGGATGCTGGGAGAGCGCAGGCCGGAAGGATCCGGTCACTGTTTCCGGAGTGAAGAGTTTATGTAACGGACCGGACTATTGCCCTGTCAATCACATTGCCTGGGGCGCGCAGAGTGGCTAGAGTCTCCGGGAGGGGCGGGTGCCAGGCGCTGCCTACGCGGGAATTACGTAGCTAGCTGTTTTGAGAAAAAAGCGAATCAGTAATCTGCAATCTGCTTTTTTTCCTGCTCGTTCCCATCCTTCACCACAAGATGGCGAGATTTCCTCACATTTCCAACTCCAAGCTCTTGAAAATCAGCATTTCCTTTTCAGGTTACATCTGTTCTCGCTAGTGGTTTGAATTAGTAAAACCTTCATTCCAAGACATTTCATTCCATCAACATTGGACAGCAGAAGGGAAGAGTTGGGCATGGGAGCAAAGCTTAATACTTTCAGGTTAAAACTGGAAGAACTAAGAATCCTTCACTGCCAAAGAACTTCACCACTTAGAGGACTTTTTAGGTTAAAAGAGAATGCTTTTCAAAATGTACATACTCTCAAAAAGGATTTAGTCAAATAGCATTAAGAGTAAATCTTAATAGCCAGATGTCAGTACTTTGTGAGAGTTGGAGGAACTAATTTTTAGAATTTGGGACGTTTTAGTTAAGGAAGAATTCTCTGTGCATGTAAATTTGTTTGTTATTGGTATCTCTATTGGACCCTATTTTTTTTCCTACTAAATCATGAGAATCTTAATGAGTGATACTATGTATTACTTATGTTTGTAGTTTCAAAGATGGTTTTCACATAGTAGGTACATGAAGTTGTAGACCTTTGTAGGCTATGTAGACTTTATACAATTCTTGTGTTGGAGGATTGGAGTTGGGGTAAGAGAAGTGAAGGAATGCTGAAGATAAATTATGTTTTTTAATTTTACCTTGAATATAGTCGACAATGTTTTGTAGAAATATGATCTCTCTCCTAACCTCAGTCACATTACTTTTGGGAGTGACATATCAGAAAGTAGTCAGCTGTTTAGGATTGAAAACCTCAGGATTGATCTTTGGCTCAAAGGTCATTCAGTCTCTCTCAGTTTAAAGGAAGCTCCTCAAATGAAACCAAGTGCCTTCCTCTTCAGTTTCTACTATTTCTTCAATAATAATAAGAAATCACTGGAATAAAATCATGTTAGGTTCCTACTCTAAGGTGATGCTTAGCTTCTCCTGTTCCATTATCTCCCATTTAATTATTCATTCCGTGCTGGGCTTGCCTATTTGAGATCATTTCTAGATGATTCAATCTTCAAGAAGTTATTACCTAGAAATAATTGACCACAGACACAGTAACCTTTTCAATTGTTATATATATACCCTTACACCTTACTGATGTTCTCTAGAAATAGTGGACAGTTTTTGAATGGAGTAGAATTAGATTAGACATTTATACTACAGACTTCTCTGCATAATAATTGCTATGAATAGCTCTTGTTAACCTCTGACCCCTAAATATATTCCATGTTGTTGTTGCTTTTAGGTGCCGTCAAATTGAATCCCACTCATAGTGACCCTATGGACAACAGAATGAAACATTCCCACACTGTGCTATACACATGATCTTTTTAAAGTTTAAGCCCATTGTTGAATCCACTGTGTCAATGAAAATAGTTGAGAGTCTTCCTTTCTTCCGTTGACCTGCCACTCTCCCAAACATGATATTCTTCTCTAAGTATTGGTCCCTCCTGACAACATGTCCCAAATAACAAGTTGCAGTCTAGCCATCCTTCCTTCCAAGGAGCACTCTGGTTGCACTTCATCTAGGATAGACATTTTGGTTCTTTTGGCAGTCGCTGGTATATTCAATATTCATCTCCAGCACCATAATTCAAAAGTATCAATTTTTCCTATCTCTCTTATTCATCATCTAGCTTTCACAAAAGCATATAATGCAACTAAAAATATCATGGCTTGGGTCAGGCATACCTTCATCTTCAATGAGACATCTTTACTTTTCAACACTTTAAAGAGGTCTTTTGCAACAGCTTTTTTGAACTCAAGGCATCTTTTGATTTCTTGACTGCTGCCTCCATGGGTATTGATTTTAGAACCAAGTAAAACAAAATCTTGGACGTCAATCTTTGCTCCATTTCATTATGACGTTGCTTTCTTACCCAGTGGTAAGGATTTTTGTTTTCTTGAAGTTAAGATGCAAGCCATGCTGAAAGCTATGTTCTTTGATTTTCATCAGTAAATGTTTCAAATCCTGTTCACTTTCAGCAAGGAGATGTTGTGTCATCTGCATAATGTAGGTTGTTAATGAGTATTCCTCAAATCCTGATACCATGTTCTTCTTCATAAAGTCCAACTTCTGGGCTTGTTTACTCAGTATAGAGATTGAAGAGGTACAGTGAAAGGATACATCCCTGACTCAACAACTTTCTCAACTTTAAACCAAGTAGTGTTTCCTTGTTCTGTTTGAATGACTGCCTCCTGGTATGTACAGATTCCTCATGTATACAATTAAGTGTTCTAGTAATTCCATTCTTTGCAGTGTTATCCATAATTTGTTGTGATGTACACAGTCAAATGCTTTTGCATAGTCAATAGAACAGACATATTCCTGGTATTCTCTGCTTTGACCAATATCTGTCTGACATCAGCAATGTTGTCCAGTTCCATGCTCTTTTCTGAATCCAGCTTGACTTGCCTGCAGTTCCCCATCAATATACTGCTGCAGTCACTTTTGAATGATCTTTAGCAAAATTTTATTTGATTGTGATGTTAATGATATTGTTTGATCCAATCCTGTCTGATCTTGTAAGCTAAACAGAGTTGCGCCTGGCTAGTCCTTGGATGGGAGACTGCCTTGGAACACCAGGTACCACAGGCTAGGGAAAAGGACCTGGCAAATCACTCCTGAAACAATCTGTCATTTAAAATGCTATCAATAGCAGAGAAGCACTGACAATAGTTTCAGGCATGGCACAGTGTCAGGGAGTGTTTTGTTCTATTGTACATAGTGTCACTGTGAGCCGGACCTGACCCAATGACACCTAACAACAATAACAGAAAGACATACTATATATACTCCTTTAAGTTAATTGGAAAGTTTCAAAGAAATAGTAGGTATTAGAACTATTAAGGATCATTAATAACAATCTGCTTAACTTCATTTTTCAGAAGAAGCTGAAGATAAATAAGCAATTTACCTGAAATTGCGTCGGAAATTAGTGTCTGAATGAGGGGCAAGAATTAGAATACCAGATCAAGGATAAGAAAATAATTCCCTAGTCTAGGGTTTAAAATGATCTATAATTTATTTTTAACTGAATGTTTTTCATTAGTCCTAATAAATTTAAGTTTACATTCCACCTCCTTGTATTTCCATCAACCATGTGGAGAATATAGGTTTCATTTTACAAAAATGTTCACCTTACAAAACATCAAAATGTGCTGGAGATCATTGTAAAAAACAGGCAAACAAAAACTACAACAAACCCCCGTCATTTCTAAATAGTCTCTCAAACGACTGAATAGTCATCCTCAGACGTGGAAGCTGTCAATGTGAAAAATAATGCCTAAGAATGTAAGAAGTCCCATGGGCCTAATGGAAGTCTTCCTACAATAGCCTACTAACTTGTCAGTGAATTACTTTTCCAACCTACAAGCTGGTGAAGGTGTTGTCACCTTTGCACTTTGGGATTACCACATCCTTGATAACCTGTAAATGTGTTGACAAACTGTGTCCCTAAATAAAGACCTTCAATTAACATAGCTACCTTCTGGGGAATTTTAATGAATTTAGGTGCACTTCATTAGGCATATCTTTAAAAACTAGATTACAACTAACATTCAACCTAAGGATTCCACCCTCATTTTCCATGCATGTTTACTTTGTGAGAAAGGATCATCACTAAAACGAACAATCCTGTCATCATTGAACATCAATTAAATGATTTTTTGGCATTTGAATTATGATATAGGAAGTTGTGACAAAAATGGATATTTCTGTTGAGAAAGGATAGATGTTATAAGCAACAAATAAATCTTTGGTTGAAGCCGCTAAGATTTTGCATTTATCACTACCACAAAAGTTAGCTCATCTTGACCAAATAAGGCAGTTTTAATCCTTGAACTTATACACCCTAATACTGTACTTAACTGTATGAAACACCAATTCCTGAATAGGGAATTTTTGCAAAAGTTGTAATTATAGGACCTGAGGGACTTTGTGTAAGTACTCTCTTACTCTGAAATGTTCATACAGGTAAAATCTTGCCTCTAATTGAGTCCTTTCTTTATTGGAAATTTTTAATGTACAACTTACTGTGTTTCATTCTGACATGCATTTCATTGTGACATTTCCATATATGCATTTTGTTCTACATTGCACAGATAAGTTCCCCCTTACCCTCTTGTGCACTTCCTCCCCACGTCCCCCCCCACCAAAGATCAAGTCTCTTCCATTTGCATGTCTTTTTATGGTGATATTTTTCTATATATCCTTAGATCCCAATTATGTTTAAGATTGAAACATTTTCTGTAGTGAACTATTTTTTTACATTGTCAGTACTATTACCTGAATTTTCTAGCCCATCCATATTATTACCATTCTTTGGTATTATTGGTGTAATTATAATTATTTACAGAACTATTAAAGTTGGGCTGTTCACTCTGAGGTCACCCCATTCCTCACTCCTCCTTGTTCCTCCTCCCCCCCTTCTCCTCTCCCAGGATTTCCTCCTTTTGCTAGATCCCTCCCTCCTTCTTTTGCACTCTCCAGATTGTCCCTTCTCTGCTAAGTCAACTTTAGCTTTTTATTATGTTCTGATAGGATTTTCTGATAGGGGCAAGAATTAGAATACCAGATACCAGGGATATTATGTTCTGATAGGATATTATGTTCACATAGGATTTTTTCCTTCTTTTAATTTTTGATTCAGCTCCCACATATGAGTGAGAACATGTGGTGTTTCTCTTCCTGGGCTTATGTTCGTCCACTTAAAATAATTTTGTCCAATTCCATCCATTTTGCCACAAATGGCATTATTTCATTTTTTTGATTGCTGAGGAGTATTCCATTTGTATATGTACCATATTTTTTTATCCATTCTTCTGCTGACGGGCACTTTGATTGATTCCATATCCTTGCTATTGTGAAAAGTGCTGCACTGAACATGGAGATGCAGGTGTCTCTGTGGTGTTATGACACATCTCCCTTTGGGTAAATTCTTAATAGCATTATAGCTGGGTCATATGGTAGATCTACTTTTAGTTTTTTAAGATATCTCCATATTGATTTCCAAAGAGGTTGGACTAATTTACAGTTCCACCAGCAGTGTAAGAGGGCTCACTTTTTGCTGCAACCTCGCCAGTATTTGTTGTTATTTGTTTTATTGATCTTAGCCATTCTTACTAGAGTAGGTGAAATCTCAGAGTTGTTTTGATTTGCATTTCCCTAATGGCTAGAGGGGCTGGGATTTAGCTCAGTTGGCAGAGTGCTGCACTGCAGTCTCTGAGGTCCCGAGTTCAATTCCCAGCACCGCAAAAATGGGAGAAGGGCCTGGCAATCCACTCCCAAGGCAATCCCAAAACAGTCAGCCACTGAAAACCCCATGAGGGTCGCTATGAGTTGGATACCGACTTGATGGCACCTAACAACAATAACAACAATGACTAGGGATATTGAGCATCTTTTCATGTGTTTCATAGCTTTATGGGCCTCTTCATTTGAAAGCTCTCTGTTCGGTTCCTTTGCACATTTGTGTATTGGGTTACTTTTTTATTGGGTATTTTTTTCTTGAGTTCTTTATAAATTCTGGTAATTAGACCTCTGTCCGATGTATAGGATGTGAAGATTTTTCCCATTCAGTGGGGATTTCCTTGACTTTGTTAATTGTTTCCTTCACTGTACAGAAGCTTAGATAAATGGGATTACATGGAATTAATTGATTCCTTTTTCAGTTGTTGCTGAACCAAAACTTTGGTTACTTGAGAGTTACAGTGACGGTTTACCCATTTCTAGGTGGCAGTTCTACCTACAGCAGAGGACTGCAGCTTGGACCCAAATCCTGGGTAATTAGCTCCAAAAGGCAATTCTAGCCATGAGGGCAATCTTAACATACCAATGAAAAATAGAAACCTACAAAGTTTTAAATAAAAGGAAACACATATAAAATTTTGGTTCAAAAATATTAACAAGTATTTTAGTAAAAATCTTGAAGATATTGTGTAGGGGACAAATACTGCTGATTTTCTGGAGACTTTCAGTTTTAGCCCTGAAAATTTCAGGCCATGGATATCCTTTAGACTCAGATAAACAGAGATGCTTGGTCATATAGAAAGTTACACCATACAATCCAAAGCAAAACTTGTTGAATATCCTTTATGATAATGGATCTTAGAGTGTGGTCCCTGGACCAGCAGCATTAGCTTTACCTGGGAATCTGTTAGAAATGCAGACTATTAAGCCAGTGCCTTTGATCTAATGAAACAGAAACTCTGGAGATGTAGCAAAGCAATATGGGCTGAAACATTCATTTAATAACCAGTTATGATTCCCTTAGATTACAAGGTGAACCAAATGCACATAAATTTTGAGAACACACAGTCTTCCAAATTACTCTTGCTTTTATGAACACGTGTGCCACTTGGTGCCCTCTCTAGTATATACTCTTTGTATTTTTTTCTCTTTTTTCCTCATGTGGAGGCATTTGGCTTTTCCAGTTCTTCACCTTCAGGCTTTACCCTACTATGAAACATAAAGTTCATTGGTAAACAACATATATATTATTTTCTCCTTAGCAGATGGAGAGGAAGAATTTAAATGTTCACAGTTTAATATTTTTGTGCCATAAATATGCATATTCAAACAGATTTTTTAAAAAAAACCCTCTATGTGAAGAGGAACTGTGATTTTGCAAAAGAAGGTAGCTGAACCATAATAGTCCTATAGTTATTGCTACCAGGTAGATGGTACACATTGCAGGAAAAAATTTCTCTCAGTCTTTTGCTTTCAAACTGCATAAAATTTAAGAGTACCAGGCAGCAGCCATTATATTAACGAAATTGCAGTGCCATTAGATGCACCAAAGTGAGAAGGGAAGATAGTGACTTAAAAATTAAAGGCAACCCTTAGGTGACATGGTAAAACAAAGGCAGGAGGGGACTCTGTTTTAAATAGAAAAAGACCAGAAAAGCACAGAAATCCCAAAGAAGATTATAGACTGGTCACAGAGTGCAGTCCAGAGCTGAGAGGCTAGAGGGAGTGAGCAGGTCACATCTCTACCTGTGGCTCCCCATGGAAAATGATAAGGTGGACAGCCCTGGTGGATAGACTGGCAGTCCCATAGGATAAGTGCACAGTTCTTGAAGTCCTTGGGGCCTTCAGGGGACTTGGTGAGACAGTGGCTCTTGCTGACTCTGTGGTCAACGTTGGAGAAGACATTTATATTTGCCACATTCCATATCTCAGAGGGTGGTGACCAGGCACCATTTTGAGAAGGAATTTGTGGTGTGAGACTCAGCTATTCTGGAAGGGTGAAAAGCAAGAATAGTCATATGTAAGGGAGCCTGGACATAACCTGCCACAACTCCAGAGTGTGAACCAGCCATGGCAGGAATAACAGTGAGGGGAAGGTGTGACACTGACATGCTGAGAGGTTTGGGCAGCAGGAAGCTTGGGAAAGGTGGATAGACTCTAGCCCAAACCACCTGCAAGAGGAGATGACTCCATCTTCTGAGGGGATCTTCAGAGACTGGCAATTCTGAGCAGAGATCAGATAAAAGACTCCATCTTAAATTGACCACCACTTCCACCAAACAGACTCCAAAATTAGAGGCCAACAGAAAAAAAACTTCTCCAGTACTTTATTTTTTTCTCCTGCTGCACTGGGAATTGAACACAAGGCTTTGCATGGAGCAAGTGTGGTACCACTATTCAGTACTCCCAGTCCTTTTCTTATATTTGCTTTGAGAAAGGATCTCGTTGAATTGTGCAGGCTGCCTCTGGCCTGAGGCTCAAGATCCTCCTGCCTCAGCCTTCCTGAGACACTGGGATTGCAGGGGTGCAACATGGTGCCTGGGTCTTTTTTTCCCCCTCTTTTTATTGTTAATTTTTTTTTCTTCATTTCTCTCTTTTGTACTATAATTTTTAAATCTTTCAAACTTTGCTTTTTAACTATTACTTCCTATGTATCTCTCTTTTTCTATTTTTATTTTGTTATGGGAGAAGGGCCTGGCAATCCACTCCCAAGCCAATCCCGAAACAGTCAGCCATTGAAAACCCTAGGAGCATCGCTATGAGTCAGATACCAACTCCACGGCACCTAACAACAACAACAACAACAACAACAACAACAACACACTTTTGTTGTAATTTTTACTACATTTTTCAGAAAAGGAAATCTCTTAGACTTTTAATTTCTTATTGCTTTTCTTATTTTATCTAATTTGTTTATGCATTCTTTTCCTTTATTATGCAGTTTTTAAAAAGATCTTTTGCTCTTTTCCCTCCCCCTACTTAACATTCATTTCCCTTCTAGATCTTTGTCCTTTCTTTTACTTAACACTTGCTGCTTCCTTCTTTCTCCTTTTCTTGGCATACCCCTTCTTACTTCAGACAATTACTATTTTTACTCTCCACCTAAATGTTTTATAATTTCATAGCTTACTCTGTATTGTTATCACCATTTTCTGTTTTATGGGCATTTATGGTGTAGTAGTTGGCTTTAACTGATTTTAAGTGTATTTCTGTATCTGGTTTGGTTGGGTATTGTCCTGGTATAGTGGTTAATCTTCTCTGGGAGCAGTACTATGGATTGAGATCTGAAAAGGAAGCTGTTTACTAAGAAGATTTTCAAATAAAATGGGAAGAGATAGCCATCCATACATACGGACAAATCACAAATCAGAAACACAAGAAACATGAAAAAGCAAATAATATATCTCCTCCAAAAGACCATAATACTTTAACTACTGAATCCCCAAGGATACTGAAATGGTTATAATGTCAGAAAATGATTTCAAAGTCTACTTATATAAGTGATAAATGACTTCAAAGAGGATACAAACAAGCAGATGAAGGAAGTAAGGAAGTCAATACATGATCTAGGTCAGGAAAGCACCAATGTACCAGACAAAATCAGCAAAATGGATGAGAAATTCAGCAAGAAAATTAAACTTTGAAAAACAAACTAACAAATGTTAGAAATGAAGAACTCAAAAGATCAAATAAAAAACACAGTGGAAAGCATCGCTAATAGACTAGATCAAGCAGAAGATGGAATTTAAGGGATGAAAGACAAAGTTGAGGAAATATTATATTCAGATATCAACAAAGAAAAAATAAAAGGGCACAATCACAATTTCTAAAAACTTTGGGACATGATCAAGAGACTAATGCTAAGAATCTAGAGAGCAGAAGGAGGAGCTGAGATAAAAACTAAAGGCATAGAAAACCTATTCAATGAAATTATAGCAGAAAATTTCCCAAATCTTGGAAAAGAAATGGACATCCAACCACAAGAAGTATTTAGAGCACCATGTAGACATGACCAGAAAAGAAACTCCCTGCAACACATTATAACTAAATGCCAAGACTACAGAACTAAGGGAAATATTAAAAGCTATGAGAGAAAAAGACCGACACACTTGCAAAGGCAAACCCATCAGAAAATAACCTCAGATCTCTCAGCACAAACCCTAACATCCAGGAAACCATGGAATGATATATTTAAAGCCCTGAAAGTAAATAATTGCCAAGCAAGATTATTAAATCCAGCATTTAAAATCAATGAAAAATAAAGACATTCCAAGATAAGCACACACTAAAGCAATTCATGACCACCAAGCCAGCATTGCAAAAGATACTTAGAGGAATCCCATACAGGAGGAAAAGAAGTCTCAATCTCAAGAGTACAGGGAAAAATAAAATTCATGAGTGGAGAGAAGAACTATGATAACTGGGAAAGAATCAGTCACATCTAACTAAAAAATCATTGAGCCCCCAAATTAAATAAGGAATAAAGGGAAGAATGAATAATATGTGAACCAACCAGGAAAATACCCAATAAAATTACAACAATCAGCAAAAGTTTCTCAGTAATATTTACTATAAAATGTCTTAACTCTCCAATTAGAAGATATGGACTAGTAGATTGGATTAAAAAACAAGATCCAACAATTTGTTGTCTGAAAGAAACATATCTCACTGGCAAGGACATTCATAAATTGAAGTAGAAAGGATGGAAATTGATATACTAAGCAAGTGGAAGGGCTGGGATTTACCTCAGTTGGAAGAGCGCTGTGCTGCAGTCTCTGAGGTCCAGAGTTCAATTCCCAGCACTGCAAAAATGGGAGCAGGACCTGGCAATCCACTCCCAAGGCAATCCCGAAAAACAGTCAGCCATTAAAAACCCTATGAGGGTCACTATGAGTCGGATACCGACTCGATGGCACCCAACAACAACAAAGCAAGTGGAAGCCAAGAAAAAAAGGAGCATCCATCTTTTATCATAAGAAAGTAGACTTCAAGTTAAAATTAGAAGAGCTAAAGATGGTCACTACACATTTATAAAGGGAAAAATTGACCAGGAATATATAAAAATTTTAAATATAGATGTACCAAACATTGATGCACCTAACTTCATAAAAGAACACTACTGGACATAAAAGGACAGTTAGGTTTTTATATAATAATAGTGGGTGACTTCAATATCTTACTCTCATCAATAGAACACTCAGGCAAAAAAAAAATCAACAAAGAAACTTTAGAGTCAAACACCATGATAGATCAAATTGACTTAACAACTTAATAATCTACTGAATATTTCATTCAAAAGTTACAGAATACACATTCATCTCAGTAGCTCATGGAGCTTTCTCTCAAATAGATCACAACTGACACCATTATTCAAGTATTAACCAATTCAGAAAAATTGAAATAATTTTGTGCATGTTGTCAGACCATAATGGAATGACACTAGAAATGAACAGCAAGGGAGATAACAGAAATTATACAAATACATGGAGATTGAATAATACACTCTTCAATGATCAATAGGTTCTTGAAGAAATCAGGGTAGAAATAAAAAAAAATCACAGAATCAAATGAAAGTGAAAACACAACCTATCAAGACCTTTGGGATACAACAAAGACTTCAAAGAGGGAAGTTTATAGCTATGGGGCCTCTATTAAAAATCAGAGAAGACTCAAATAGCTTAATGATGCACTTTAAGCTCTTAGAAAAAAAGAAGGGAATCCCCAAACTAGTAGACAAAAAGAAATAATGCAAATCAGAACAGGAATTAATGAAATAGAGACTAAACAACTTAAAATAATTTATGAAACAATATTGAAAATACTACATGCTTTCCTTAATGTAGAATATTCAATTATCACAAATGCATTTTAATCAATTGCTGTGTCCTTTGTAATAAGATTGCATTCAGAGCCATTGGCCTTGGCAAGAAGCTATAGGAATATGAGAATTTCTGTGGAAAGTATTAGTTTCTTGGGGAAGTATTAGTTTGAGTATTCATAATATGCCTTTAATATATTACATCATATTTTAATGGAATATTACTATTACCAATAAAAATCAGGTGATGTCAACCCCAAACAGAAATATTAAAGCCTTTTGCACAATCAGCTCCAGCTTTTTTTCTTTCTTTTTTTTTTTCTTTCTTTCTTTTTTTTTTTTTTGTCTACTATAAGAATGTCAGACTAAATGGGGGCTCTCTCTATAGCCTGGGTTCTGGGGTGGGAATTCATATAGGGTAGAGTCATAAAAGCCTACCTACAGATTAAGATATTACTGCTGTGATATATTCTCTGCCTAACTTAGCACTAAATACACGGTATTTATTGTTGTTGTTAGGTATATGTTTGAGTTCAAGCGGACTCATAGTGACCTAAGAACAAAACACTACTCAACACTGTGCCATGCACATCATCTTTTTATGTTTGAACCTGTTGTTGTGGCCACTATGTTTCTTTTCATTTTGAGTCATTCTACATCAGCAAAAAGAGGTCTCAGGGCCTCTACTGCATGCCTATCATTAAGGTCAACTCTATTCTGAGGAGGCAACTCTTCCCCAGTCATTCCTTGAATGCCTTCCAACCTGGGGGCCTCATTTTTTGGCACTATATTTGTCAGTGCTTCTTTGTTATGTATAGGGTTTTCAGTGGATAATTGTTTTGAAATTGGGCTGCTGGGTCCTTCTCCCTAGTCTGTCTTAGTCTGGAAGCTCAGCTGAAACCTGTCCACCATGGGTGATCCCTGCTGGTATCTGAGGTACCTGTGCATAGTTTTCAGCATCACAGCAACATGCAAGCCCCCACAGTGTGGTAAGCTGATAGACACATGGAGGAAACACACAGTAGCCCTATATAATTATTAGTGTGTAAATGGATAAATGAATGAATGAATGAGTGAATGAATAAAAGAAAGCAAAGATTTCACCTGATATAATATCACCCAAGTACAGAAAGAAAAAAAAGTAGTTAAAGTCAATGGGGAATACTTGAGAAGATGTGAATAGGTTGTGCTCTATGAAAATGAGGACTTCATGAAATCATTGGGTCCACTCAATAAAGTGTCTTTGCCTAAGGATACATAACTAATTCAATCTGGAAGACAGTTTGGCAAAGCTGAAGTAATGATTCTTCCGCCTGACACGCTCCCAGTAAATATTTAATGAATGTCTGTTGGTCTTAATATCATTTTAAATAGCATTTCATGAAAAAATATCCTGTCTTATTAAAATTAGGAAATAAATGAGAACTAAGGGATACCCTAGCAAAGATTATGACTGTTCTATGATTAGCAAATGAGTGATTTAAAGTTTCCATGTTATTAAAACAAAGTCACAGCACCACAAATTTACTTGGATTATTTATTGTGAAGAATGAATTTTAGCTTTAATTATTTACAACAGATTTAAGTATGATATACAAGTTTATTGTCTTGTTTAGAAAGCTTAATTAAATCTCTGCTTTGGGAAATCAGAATGTTATTAACATGTAAGAATAAATCAGAAATCAAGTTTATGAAAATGGGAGCATGAACGGCATAGTCCAAATAAATGTTTTTCTTTTTAAGCCACTTTAAGCACCATGTTTGTGCTTATGGGAATGAATCATTTGCATCCAGGAGAATTAATGTAAAATCAGTCTGCTTGGGGGTGCTACCATTTCTTTCAGTAATGCAAGGAGGTATTATTTCAATTATTTCATACAGGAAACTTTGGAAGAATCACAAAACATAGCATGACATCATTTATTTGTGTCTTAGAAAACTGCTCTCTATAGTTGTTCCAAGACTGAAAAATTTTGTCAACTCTAACTACACCAATTCATATTATCAGAGACCTAACAACAGAATTTCAGTCATTTGTAAGTGTTCTTCTTAGATTGGCCTGCTCATAAAGAAAATTCTAAAACATCTGAACATTGGCTTACTAAATCAATGAATTGCACAAATAAAGCACCAAGTACAAATTTGAACTGTTTATTGCCATAGAAAGTCAATTTATAGCATTTTCTTAAAAAATAAAAGCTTCCTGTGAATTCTTGAGTCTTTGATACATAATTACTCAGTAAAATAGGTGATAGATATATTAACTAGAGAGGATAAAAACATTCATCTGTCTTTTTTATTTCCTTCTATGCTAGGGATGGGTCCTGGGCCTTGTGCATGTTATGCAAGCACTTTACCAATGAGTTATAACACCAGCCATTTTGTCTGACAAATTTTTGAGAAAACAGATGCACCTGACACAACACTCCCAAGCAAGATTTATTTAGTATCAGTGTTACAGAAAACTTTTCAAAGAAGCTCAGGCTTTAAATATATATATAATTTAGTTAGATGTCAAAGAAAGGGAGGAAAGTGAGAGAGGGGAGAACATTCCAGTTAGACAGATCAGCACCTAGGAAAGTAAGCAGGTATGAAAATGTGAAAAGTTCAAAGAAGTTCATTCAAATTATATTTTAAGAAGAAAATTACAAGCTGGGCATGGTGGTGCAAAGGCAGGAGGATTGAAAGTTCAAGACCAGAGGCAGTCTGAATAGTTTAGCTAGAATATGTCTCAAAAAGTAAAAAAAAAAAAATGGGCTGAGGGTGCAGCTCAGTGGTCCAGCACTTGCAAAGCATGCAAGCTGGAGGCCGTGGGTTCAACCCCCAGCACTGCAGAAGAAGAAGAAGAGGAAGAAGAAGAGGAAGAAGAAGAAGAAAAAGAAGAAGAAGAAGAAGAAGAAGAAGAAGAAGAAGAAGAAGAAGAAGAAGAAGAAGAAGAAGAAGAAGAGGAGGAGGAGGAGGAGGAATTAAAAATAGACTTTTAAAACTGTTAGGCCATTTAATCCCTACAGCAGCCAGTCATCTGCCTAAATATATCATTCTTTTCAAGGATATCAATATTACTCCAGCTTCCAGAATAAGGAAAAGTCATACTAAATCTTTAAATGGCATCAGTTCTCAAAAATATTTCTGTATTACTTGTTTTGTTGTCCACAGTCATGCCTACTTTACCACTCTTTCAAGGTAATTCACATCAAACCTGAACTGGCTGAAACTGGTGTGGTTAGGTAAGACATAGCTGTTTCTTACATATTTTTCAGAAGCCCTTGCATGCTAAATAAGGACGACAGATTCCTTCAGAAGATGAGGACCAAAATTATTTCTAAATCAACACTTTATTTTATTTTTATAGTAAACTGTGCTAATGGAATGCATTATTTTTCAGCATGAATTAAATTATCATTATTTTTATTTTTAATCAGCAAAAATAAGTCCCTGACATTTTCTTTTTTTTTATTGGAAATTTTAAATGTACACCTTAATGTGATTCATTCTGACATGCTTTTCATTGAGACATTTCCATATATGCATTTTGTTGTACATTATTCATATAGTTTCCCAATTCCCCTCTTGTACGCTTCTTCCTCTCATCCCCCCCATCAAAGACTTCTCTACCATTTACTTGTCTTTTTATGGTAATATTTCACTATATATCCTTGGGTTCCAGTTCTAAGATAGAAACTTTTCCTGCAGTGAACTTTCTTTTTACCTTGTCAGAACTATTACATGCATTTTCTAGACCATCTATAATAATACCATTTTTAGCTTTTCTTCTTTTATTATGATCCGACCTTTGTATAGGATTTTTTCCTTCTTATAATTTTGATTCAGCTCCACATATGAGTGAGAATACATGGTATTTCTCTTTCTGAGCTTGTGTTCGCCCACTTAAAATAATTTTCTCTAATTCCATCCATTTTGCTGTGAATGGCCTTATTTCATTTTTTTGATTGCTGAGTAGTATTCCATTGTGTATATGTACCATAGCTTTTTTATCCATTCTTCTGTTGAAGGGCACTTTGGTTGATTCCATATTCTTGCTATTGTGAAAGGTGCTGCATTGAACATGGAGATGCAGGTGTCTCTGTGATATGATAACACATCTCCCTTTGGGTAGATTCCCAATAGTGTTATAGTTGGGTCAAATAGTAGATCAATTTTTAGTTTTTTAAGATACCTCCATATTGATTTCCATAGTGGTTGGACCAATTTACAGCTCCAGCAGCAATGTAAGAGTGTTCCCTTTTCTCCGCAACCTTGCCAGCACTTGTTGTTATTTGTTTTATTGATCTTGGCCATTCTTACTGGTGTAAGGTGAAATCTCAGAGTTGTTTCAATTTGCATTTCCCTAATGGCTAGGGATATTGAGCACTTTTTCACGTGTTTCATGGCTTTATGGACCTCATCATTTGAGAACTGTCTATTCAGTTCCTTTGTCCATATGTGTATTGGGTTATTCATTTTCTTGGGAATTTTTTTCATGAGTTCTTTATAAATTCTGGTAATTAGACCTTTGTCTGATGTATAGGATATGAAGATTTTTTCCCATTCAGTGGGGGTTTCCTTGACTCTGCTAATTGTTTCTTTTGCTATACAGAAGCTTTTTTATTTGATGTAATCCCATTTATCTATTCTTGTTGCAATTTCTTGAGCAATTGGAGTCCCATTAAGTAAATAATTTCCTATGCCTATATGACGAAGTGTATTGCCTATCTTGTCTTCTATAAGTTTCAATGTTTCTTGTTTTATGTTGAGATCTTTTATCCATTTTGAGTTAACTCTCGTGTATATTGAGAGATGGGGGTCAGCTTTCATTTTTCTGCATGTGGATGACCATGTTTCCCAGCACCATTTGTTGAAGAGGCTGCCCTTTTTCCAGTTTACTTGCTTTGCTCCTTTGTCGAAAATCAGGTGGCTATAGGTGGGTTGAGGTATTTCTGGGTCTTTTATTCTGTTCCAGATGTCTTCAGGCCTGTTTTTGTGCCAGTACCAAGCTGTTTGTGTCACAACTGCCCTATAGTATAGCTTAAAGTCAGGGATTGTGATTCCACCTGCATTAGTTTGCAGCTTAAGAGTGTTTTGGCTATATGTGGTCTTTCGTGGTTCCATATGAATTTTTGGATCATTTTTTCTATTTCTGTAAAGTCAGTCAGTGGAATTTGAATGGGGATTGCATTATATCTATAAATTCCTTTTGGTAGGATAGCCATTTTTACTATATTAATTCTCCCTATCTAGGAGCAGGGAAGGTCTCTCCATTTTTTAGTGTCCTTTGCTATTTCCTTCTTCAATGTTTTGAACTTTTTCCTGTAGAGATCTGAAGGGTCTTTGGTTAGATTGATTCCAAGGTGTTTAATTTTCTGTTGGGCTATCATGAAAGGTATTATTTCTGAAATATCCTTCTCTTTCTGTGTACAGTTGGTTTAAAGGAAAGCTATTGATTTTTTGTGTGTGTGTTGATTTCATAACCTGCCACTTTGCTGAAGGAGTTGATTAGTTCTACATGTTTTCTGGTTGAGGTTTTGGGGTCTTTCAGGTATAGAATCATATCATTTGCAAATGAGGATAATTTGACCTCTTCATTACCAATCTGTATCCTTTTGATTTCTGTCTCTTGTCTGATTGCCCTGGAAAGGACTTCAATTACTATGTTAAATAGAACAGGAGAGAGAGGACATCCTTGACTTGTTCCAGAACTAAGAGGAAATGGTTTCAGTTTTTCTCCATTTAATATAAGGTTAGCTGTAGGTTTGTCAGAAATGGCTTTTATGATATTAAGGTATTTGCCTGTTATACCTATCTTCTCGAGTGTTTTTATCATGAAAAGGCGTTGCACTTTGCTGAAGGCCTTTTCAGCATCAATTGAGATGTTCATGTGCTTTTTGTTTGCCAGTTTCTTGATATGTTGGATTACATTAATTGATTTCTGTATGTTGAACCAGCCTTGCATCTGTGGTATAAATCCCATTTGGTCATGGTGAATAATCTTTTTCATATGCTGCTGTATTCTGTTTGCCAGAATTTTATTAAATATTTTTGCATCTAGATTCATAAGGGAGATGGGTCTATACTTCTCTACCTTAGATGAATCTTTTCCTGGTTTAGGTATCAGGGTGATGGTAGCTTCATAGAATGAATTTGGGAGTGTTCCCTCCTTTTCGATTTTTTGGAATAATTTGAGGAAGACAGGTATTATATCTTCTTTAAAAGTTTGGTAAAATTCTGCTGTGAATCCATCAGGACCTGGGGTCTTCTTTGTTGGGAGACTTTTTAGTACCTTTTCTATTTCTATTTATGTAATGGGCTTGGCTAGGTCAGTTATATCTTCTGGGATTAGCTTTGTTAGGTCATACGTGTTAATAAATTTGTCCATTTCTTCTGCATTTTCATATTTTTGGGAATACAATATCTCATAGTAATCTCTGATGATTTTCTGTATTTCATTGTAGTCGGTGGTTATGGACCTGTTTTCTTTCACTATC
The DNA here is from genome assembly GCA_007922755.1 of Pedetes capensis. Lineage (NCBI taxonomy): Eukaryota > Metazoa > Chordata > Mammalia > Rodentia > Pedetidae > Pedetes > Pedetes capensis. The sequence goes on from VMDO01007854.1 coordinate 55,867, forward strand.
TATACTATGTTAGTTTTTTCCTTTTTCTTTTTGATGAGATTGGCCACAGGAGTGTCGATTTTATTAAACTTTTCAAAGAACCAGCTCTTAGTCTTATTAATTTTTTGAATTATCTCTTTGGATTCTAATTGAGATATTTCTCCCTTTATTTTTGTAATTTCTTTTCAGGTGTTCCTTGTAGGATTGATTTTTTTCTTGGCTTTCTAGTGTCTTAAAATGCATCATTAGGTTATTTATTTGGCTTTTCTTTACTTTATTGATGAAGGCACTTAATGCTATACACTTCCCTCTTAAAACTGCCTTTTCTGTATCCTATATGTTTTGGTAGAATATGTTTTCATCATCATTTTACTTCAGGAATTTTTAAAATTCCATTTTGATTTCATCAACAATCCATTGGTCATTCCGCAGTGTATTATTCAGTCTCCATGAGTTTGTAAAGTTTCTGGAATTATTCTTGCTCTTGAACTCCAATTTTATCCCATTATGGTCTGATAAGGAACAGGAGATAATTTCTACTTTTTTGTATTTGCTGAGAGAGTTCTTATGGAGCAGCATATGATCTATCTTAGAAAATGTTCCATGTTGAGCTGAGAAGAATGTGTATTCTTCATGATGTGGATGAAATATTCTGTATATATCTGAGATCCAGCTGGTTTAGGTGGAGATTAGATTTGACATTTCTCTGTTGATTTTTCATTTTGATGACCTGTCTCTTGACAAAAGTGGGGTGTTGAAGTCTCCCATTATTATTGTTTTGGTCCAATAAAGTTCTTTATATTCCATAAAGTTAAGCTTATAAAGCTAGGTGCCCCAATGTTTGGGGCATAAATATTTAGGAGCATTATTGGTTCCTAATCTATTGTTCCTTCTATTAAAATGTGGTGCCCTTCTTTGTCTCTTCTAATAAGTTTTGGATGGAATTTTAATCTATCTGATATTAGAATTGCAATGCCTGCTTTTTTGTTTCCCTCCTGCTTGGTATACTGCTTTCCAGCCCTTAATTCTCATTCTAATGCAGTCTTTGTGAGTTAGATGAGTTTCTTGAATACTACATATTGAAGATTTGTGTTTTTTCATCCAATTAGCCAGCCTCTGTCTCTTAATTGGTGAGTTAAGAACATTTATGTTAATAGTGATTATTGAGTAGTATTTATTGTTATGCATCCAATCATTACCTGTTACTGGTTTATGAATCATGTTTGCTTTGTTCCTTTCTTGGGTTGCACTCATCTCAGCTAACCAAGGCTTTGATTTCTTATATAGGGTTGCCTTTAGCTCCTGGAGGGAGAAGGACCTGGCAACACACTCCCAAGGAAATCCTGAAACAGTCAGCCATTGAAAACCCTATGAGGGTTGCTATGAGTCGGATACCAACTCGATGGCACCTAACAACAACAATAACTCCTGGATGTGGTAATTGAAATACAATCACCTGCAGGGCTGGTTTGGTTGTTGCAAATCATTTAAATGCATCAATATCATTAAATGTCTTATATTCCTCTTCTATTTTCAAAGATAATTTTCCTGGATATATTAATCTTGGCTGGAGATTATGTTGATATTGAAGTCAGCAGTAATTTTAATAGGTTTTGCTTTACAAATAATAAGGGGTTTCTGCCTTGCTGCTTGCAGGATAGCCTCCCTGGTTTCTAATGATAGCATTTGAGCAATAATATGTCTTGGGGATGACCTATTTTGGTCAGCTCTGGATGGTGTCCTAAATGTTTCAGTTGTGTATGTATCCATATCCTGTATTATCTCTGGGAAGTTTTCCTTGAGGATATCATATACTAGATTTTGAAGACCTCTGGTGGATCTTTCCTCTCCTTCAGGGACACCCTGAATTCTTAAAGTTTCATTTTTTTCATTCTGTCTGAGTTTTCCTGGAAATCTTTTAAAAATTCCTTTATCATTGATTCCATTTCTGACTGTATGTATTTAAGTTCATGTATGGCATCCTCAGAATCAGAAATCCTCTGTTCAGATTCATCCAGTCTTGATGAAAAGGATTTTTTTTGCTGGATTCAATTCATTTATTTTAGTTTGAATTTCAATGATTATTGCTTGATTTTTCCTTATCATTTCTAGCTGGGAGGATAGAATGGACTCCAGGTGAGATACTTTCTTTTCAAGGATTTCAAGGGTGCTGGTGGTATTCATTTTGATTTCTCTTAGCATGTTTATAAGCATAACTCTGAATTCCAATTCAGAGATCTCTAAGAGTTTAGATTCATTGGGGGAATTTGTTGGGGGGCTTTGGTCTGTGGGGTCTTCAGATCCATTCTGCCCCTTTGTGTTTCTTGTAGGTTTACTTTGTTTGCCCATAATACGGTCCGGGAAATAGAATTAGTCTCTCCTGAGTGTGCAGAACTTCTCCCTCTGTTATTCCTTTGTGATTGTGTGGTGCTGAATATCTGGTGCTTATTTGAGCTTCTAAGCTGCGTAGTTCCTTGGTTATTTAGTCTGTGGGGTTCTTACTCTAGTTCACCAGCCCTACTCCAAAGGGGATGGGGGCTAGGTAGTCAATCGATTCTGTTTCTCTTCTTGGGGGGAGATGAGAAAGGGGAATATCTGGTGATAGAAGAGGGGGAAAGAGGAGGTAGAGAACAGAGACTAATAGAAATTACAGTCAAAATTAAAATTAAGGCTAAAATTTAAGGATAAAATAATTAACTAAAACTGCTGATACTTGCTGAGATTTTTACAAGTCAGCTTAGAGCCATTTTCATGCCCCTTTTCAGGGAGGGGACTTTAAGAAGGATGTAAGGAGAGATATTCTGCTTCACCCCAATCCCTTCCTTCCAATTTAACTGGCTATAAGAAGCATTCAATTCAAACATACTTAAGATACTCTCTGAGAGAATTGCTAGTAAGCATTCTTCTTCCTCTCCTTACATTTCCAGGGATGTTTAATGGCCAGTTAATCTAGCCACAGCCCTGTGGCATCTGATCCTGTCAGATATCAGAAGCTAAGCAGGGTCATGCCTGGTTAGTACTTGGATGGGAGACCCCCTGGGAACACAAGGTGCTATAGGCTTGGGAGAAGGACCCAGCAACCCACTCCCCAAAATCAACCCACCATTGAAAACCCTACAAACAGTGGAGAAGCACTGACAATAGTGTTTTGCCTGTTGTACATAGGGTCGCTATGAGTCAGATACTGAATTGAGGCACTTAACAATAACAACAACAATTATAGATTGAATATATCTGCTAAAATGTATAGTTTTTCTACACCATAACTTGGCTTAGGATCCACTAAGGCTTTTATTAGAAAACAGAAGAAAATGAAATAGTGAAATAGACACATTTGGTCTGGAAAAGAACCTGGAGAATCCAGGATGTTGAAAAAGGAAGTATTTTTAAAGTACTAAGTGCTAGGGTGGAAAGTGGAAGAAGACAAAAGGGAGTGGATTGCTTGTGGTGTGTTAAAAGTAGTGCTTTATGCAACAATATTACTAATTCATCTTTCATTACGGACAGCCTGATGTCCTCCTCCTACCACAAACGTTTAGCTCTGTGCATGGTGTAATCACCCTACTTGTCTCTTGATGGTGCTATTTCCTGTTTCTCCATGATGAAGAGAGAAAAAGATTGGCTGCCTTCTCATAGCTTGAAAAATTTGCTTTCTTTCAAAGGTATAGCTTTATATTATTTTTATTTTATTTGAATGTATTCAAATTTACTAATCAGGAAAATCATATCACTTATATTTACAAAAATCTACAGCCATACCACACTGGAGTCTGATCTCATTGGATCTCAGAAACTAAGCAGGGTCTGGTCTGGTTAGTCCCTGTATGGGAGACCACCTGGGAATACCAGGTGCTATATCAGGCTTAGGAGAAGGACCCAGAAGCCCACTCCAGAAACAGCCACTGAAAACCCTAGGAGTAGCAGAGAAGAACTGACAATAGTCCCCCACATGGAGTATCAGATAGTGTTTCATCTGTTGTAAGTAGGGTGTCTAAGAGTTGGGCACAACTCTATAGCACCTAATAACAAGATAATAGATACTAAAGTTATAAAGATGGAAAGAAAGTAGCTACCCAGTAAAAAATACAGAGAAAGGCATTCCAGGAGGAAGGAATGGACAACACACAAAGTACAAAGCTATAAAATCCCCTCCAACTCCTGGAGAATTGTAGATGTTTCAATATTGCTAGAAAATTGTAGGAGAGGTCAGTATGCATAGTAGGAGCTGAGTTCTGCTAGGTAATCAGGGTTAGATATAGATTGAAAGTCTTGTGCAGCTTCAGACCTTGTTAAATATTTATTGAGTAGCTGAAGGGACAGGAAATGCATCTGGAAGATACTCTGGCACCTGGGTTAGTATATTGCTTTTCCCTGGGGCTCTGAAATCGCCAGTGGTCTTTGATTTTTCAGGAAACATTCTGGACACTCTTAGGAAAAACATTGAACATGTTCACACATGCTTTTTTATAAAAACAGCAGGGACTAGAATGCATTCAGCTCTATAGTGATCTTTGTTAGACTGGGGCACAAACATTGCAGCTATCTGTTTCACTGAAAGTGAAGAGTGCAGTGCGCCATCTGAAGAAGAGACAGAGCCTCAGGCCAGTCTGGGTGCAAATAAAATGCCATCCAAGTACAATGTACCTCCTTGGGATCGAAATGTCTTAGCCCTGGGGCAAAAATAGCCAACCATCTGATCTAGGGAGGCATGAAGCAGCAAGTTGGACAAGCAGCATATCACCCTTAGACTCTGGTCAGTAGATGGCAGGCATTTCTGAAGCAAAACAAGATCAGATGCTTTTTTTTTTTTTTTTTTTTTGCCTCAATAGACAAGAGATACTTTGGTTTATTTTTATATAAACACAGCATCCTAAATGTTGTCTGTGCCAAATACAAGCAGAAAAGGAAAACAATTCATGTACATTTTAGTTGAAACCTATCTTAGATCATATTGCAAAATCAACAATGTGGTTATTTTGTGAAATGCTATGTGCATTATGAAATACAGGCAAAGTGCTTAACTGGACAAATAGTAGATATTCACAAAGTAATAGATATGATGACCATGACCAGGATGGCCTTTGGTGCTGCTCCTCCTCTCTTCTTTGCATTCATCATACTCACACTGTGAGGCCTTTATAGCCCACTTCCTATATCCCTGCTATCTGTTCTTTCAATCAAAATGTACATATCCCACTAATGGATGCCCTCATCCCTAGTAGGTAAGTAATTCCCCTCTCACTTGGACATAATATGTCACCAGCTGCAGACTAGCTCTTAGGGCATTTTCAAAGGGGTAATAATTATGAGGACTTTAAACATAATGCCACAACAAGAAGACATGTCTAATAGACTACAGCCTTACTATCAAATTGTACTTTGTGACCCAGCACCAATAATATCATTTGGAATCTCCATAAAAATGTGGATCTCATTCCCATTCCAGATTGACTAAACTGATTCCTATGCATATAAAAATTTGAGAAGTACTCCTTTAGACTTCGAGCATTGAGAGTATTCTTCCCAAGGTAGGCACTTAATTTGTGCTTATTTTCTACCCTGACAGATTTTGTGGTCCTTTTAAGCTATCAAAACCCTACTACCAATTCCAGAGCTCAGGAGACAACTGCACACTCATTTTTAATGAGGAAGGAAGACAAAAAATAAAAGAGTTATGCTTGGAGTTATGACCATTGTTTGGGGCAATCTGGAAGCCAGAAATTTTCTTGAGAAATCTTTCCAAAGATTCTGATACTGCATTTGATTAATGTCCACTTACCCCAAAAGGAAACATACCATTTACCCAGAATCTATTAAATATACTTCATGCTTCTTTAGTCAGACTAGACAAAGCAAAAAAAAAAAAAGTGTGAAGTGGCATGCTATGTTCAATTCCCTAATATGATTCAGTAGACTGGTCAAGAGCAGAGAATTAAGGCTGAGAAAGTAGCAGGAACTAGATCATGAAAAAGTGAGTATGTTTTGTAGGGTACTTGGAATTTGAAGGGAGGATTCTGAGAGTCAGAGGACCATGCAACTTTCCAGAAAATATTCTAGTAGCACTGTGGATAAAGGTGAAACTAGAAATCAGATCAGTTAGAAAAATATTCCAGTATTCAAGGTGAAAGCTATTAGTTACTCTTGAATTCAGGTGAAAAAACTAGGGTCGAGAGGAATAGAATACATAGAAGGTAGAGTTGAAAGGTCTTAGTGACAGGTATGGATGTATTGGTGCAGGAGAAGGGAGAGACAAGATGACTTAGGCTCCAGAATTGCTTAAAAAAAATTGGTACCATTTACCAAAATAAGGCCTAAGGGGGAAGGATCAGGCTTTAGAGGAAAGATAACTTTTTTTAAAAAATTTTTTTTACTGGACATTTTTAATGTACACCTTAATGTGATTCATTCTGACATGCTTTTCATTGTGGCATTTATATATATGCATTTTGTTGTACATTATTCATATAGGTTCCCCCTTACCCTCTTGTATGCCTCCCCCCCACCTTCCCCATCTAAGTCTTCTCTATCATTTACTAGGTAATAATTTTATATGTGTACTTGAGTCCCAGTTCTGTTTATGATAGAAATTTTTCCAGTAGCGAACTTTGTTATTATCTTGTCAGAACAATTGCATGCATTTTCTAGACCATTTATACTGACACCATTCTTAGCTTCTTTCTTTTTCCATTTTATTTTGATCTGACCTTTGAGTAGGATGTTTCCTCCTTATAATTTTGATTCAGCTCCCACATATGAGTGAGAACATGTGGTGTTTCTCTTTCTGAGCTTGGTTTGTTCACTTAAAATAATTTTCTCTAATTCCATCCATTTTGCTGCAAATGACCTAATTTCATTTTTCTTGATTGCTGAGTGGTATTCCATCATGTATATGTACCATAGTTTTTTTTTTCTTTTACATTTTTGGTACTGCAGTCCTATGATACATCCTTCTAGAACAAACTAGAGGGTAATGGAACACATGGGTCCAGGAGCAACATAAAGTTGGAGCTTATTATGGGTCTGTCTCATGGAGTAGATGACTAAATCAATCTGACAACTTTCTCTTAATTGTTAGACTACTTCTCTACTCAGTCATCATTTCATTAACTCCTCCAATGTTCTGCTTGCCAAAAACAATGTTAAAGCTTAGCCCTTAGAGATAAAATAAATAACTCCATTATTTCTTAGTTGTTTGACTTTGGAAAAGCTATTTCAGTTTTTGAAGTATAGAGTTTGCATCTTTTTTAGGATGTTATGAGGATCAACTGCAAATATGTGGGAGATAATATGTAGCATAGTGTCTGAAAATAATAGATGTGCAGTAAAAGCCATTTTCCACTCTTTTCTTTTTGTATGTTTGCTATTAACCCTTAACTGGTATTATGGGCTGAAAATAGACCCTAGAATTTAAATTTTGCCACTTTTTAAATTTTCTAATTGACCCATATATTGTTCTGTGTAGTCTCATTATCCAGTGACTTGAGGTGGGGGTCTGGTGTATATTGCTGTAGGGCAGGTGAGTGTTTCAATGGGTTATGTATGACCCCACTATAACAGTTATATAGGCTTTTATTAGCATTATTGTTTGCCAATGTCATTCAGATAACCAAAAATAAAGACAACAAATATACTCAAAAATAGTTTCTGCTCAAAATGTACTTATAAGTTTCAGTCCAGTACAAACCTTATTTGTAGTAACTGTAGAGACAAAATACTTAACCAAAAACTAAAATATTATTCTTATTTTCTATAAGTAGTTGATTTTGCATGTCATTTTCCATATTTTATGACTTATTTCACAAAATTGTTGATTTTATCATTTTTAGGGGCTCTACACTAATAAACGGGCTGGGATTTAGCTCAGTTGGTAGAGAGCTGCGCTGCAGTCTCTGAGGTCCCGAGTTCAATTCCCAGCACCACAAAAATGGGAGAAGGACCTGGCAATCCACTCCCAAGGCAATCCTGAAGCAGTCAGCCATTGAAAACCCTATGAAGGTCGCTATGAGTCGGATACCGACTCTACGGCACCTAACAACAACAACACTAATAAGCAATAAAATTTTTATTTAGTTTTAGTTTGAATTTACTGTATTTTTCAAACCAATTAGAATTTTGTAAGTGCCTAAAAATTCCTTAATTTTTTGATAATTATTATTATACAAATAAATGTTATATTTTGTTTGTTGTTGTTAGGTGCTGTCGAGTAGGTATCCGACTCATAGCGACCCTCATAGGGTTTTCAATGGCTGAGTGCTTAGTAACTTTAAAAAGGTGTCCTAGTTTGTATAACAACATGCTTAAACCCTAAGAACAAATACCATAAATAATAAAAGGTTTTTCGTTTTGGTATCTTGGATGATCCCATGAACTGATATCTGTCATTAAATTTGGCAATATTGATTAAGTTAATTAAGGTGAGTTAAGTATCCTAGAAAGAAATACTTTATGATCTTCTGCTCAATTACTTCCAGAGTAGTACTGAGTGAATTCTCTTCTCACAAATACATAGTGTAACTTGCACCTCAAAGTACATTTGCTTCTATGAGGAAAGATTTGGGTGGAATCATCATGTACTAGAGAATAAAATGTAATTCCTTGGAGTCAGAGGCTTTTGCTGATTTCAGTTGTGCCACTAACCAACTGCATGATCTCAAGCAACCTCCCTGGCTTTCAATTTGCATTCTGAAAAATGGGTACTAGATGATCCATGTTCCTTACACATCTGAAATGATACCAATGAAATAATATTCAGTTCCTGGGATATAATGACAAGATGATAAACTTCAAACAATACCCATTTGATAAACCCTTTTGCATACTGGGTTTAAGAAGCTATTGTGTGCCATCATATCAATGGAACATTTGCAGTCACCACAGCTAATTAGTGGCTGTGATACATGAAAGAACTTATTGTCCAGGCCTCTTATAGGGCAGTGGCTTTTCTAGGGAAACAATGGGTTTCAGCTTTGAATAGTGGACAGAGAAATTTCCTGATATATTATTTGGCCTTTTTTACTATCTGTTCCAAGTCCAACATCCCAGATTAGTGAATCTCAAAATCTAGCAGCTAGATCCACAGTATCAGCATTATCAGACAAATATTTTAGTGATGAGAATTCTCAGGAACTAACTCAGAACTAAGTCAGAAACTCCTGAGTGTGCAGTTCAGGAATCTGCATTTTGAGAAGACTTCCAGGTGGTTCTAAGAAAGACTAAGACTGAGAACTCTTGGATTAGATACTTGTTGGACAAAACCAAAAGCATCAGCATCATCTGAAATTTGTTAGAAAACATAGAATCTCAGGCCCCCAGAGAGTTGATAAATTAGACTTGGTAGTTTAACAAGATACCTAGGGAATTCACATTACACATTAAAGCATAAGAAACATGACCTTAAGGAGAATTATCATTACATGTAGCCAGTCAGATCCATTGTATAATTACAGGAACTTTGCTAAAGTTGTGCCACATTTATTTCAAAATTAAACCTACATCCAATTCACCACAGTAAACTGAGAAGGGCATTACTAGCATACTGGCTTTAATTGATAAACATCTGACCAATTATTAACCTTTACTAATAGAAGCAGAGATAATTCTATATATTTTGAATTATGTAAATATGCCAGCAATAACTCCCCCTACCACACAAATACCACAAGTGACACCTGTTGATACAGATAATTTTCTAATAAATTTGTTGGGAGTTATTACATCAACATTTGTCCAGGAACAAGGCTATTTTTTAAAAACAATCATTGAAACATATTCATATTAACATTTGATTTTATATGTTGTTATTATTGTTGTTAGGTGCCATGGAGTCAGTGTCCCACTAATAGCGACCCTATGTACAACAGATGATATACTATTTTCAATGCTTCTCTACTACTCATAAGAATTTCTTTTGATTGCTTTTTGGAGTGGGTTGCCAGGTCCTTCTTCCAAGCCTACAGCATCTGGTGTTCCCAGGTGGTCTCCCGTCCAAGTAGTAACCAGGCCCAACCCTACTTAGCTTCTGGGATCAGACACCATAGTGGTATGGCTGCTGGCTGATTTTATAGAGTTATCTTAAAGAGAATGAATTTCTCTTTTGGATACGTCAGTATTTTCTTCCTTTTATTCTAAATTCAATAAAGAAAAGAGCTCTCAGAATAGTTATGAATTAATTAAAATTTGGAGGCTGTGAAATGAATACTTTCATTTTATATGCATGATTGCTTTATCATCTATATTTGATCATTTTAATATGTGAAGTCTTTTCTGTTCTAATTCTCTTTCAGTTTTCTTCTTATTTTAACTTACAGACTCAAGTTTCCCATGTTCCCTGTTATCTAATATGTGTTCAATATTGCATTTGAAAAATTGCAAGAATTATTTCTGATGTATTATACAGGTAACTTCTTCCAGAGAAGTTATGCTATGCTTCTGTCAGGTACCAAAGCATATTGCCTGACTGCAACTATTTAAATCAAGTTTAAGATTCCCTGACTGTATTAGTCAGCTGTCCATTACTATAACAAATATCTGAGATAATAAACTTATAGAGGAGAAAATGTTTGTTTTTGCTCACAGTTTTAGAAGTTCCAGCCCATGATCGGTTGCTTCCATTTCTTTGAGCCTTTGGTAAGTCAGCACATGATGATCAGAGCATATAGCAGGGCAAAACTGCTTACCTCATGAGTGGAAAGCAAAACACAGGAGGAGGAGGGGGTCAGGGTCTCCCTAATTCCTTCAAGGGCATCCCCAAATGACCTAAAGTTCTTCTGCAAGACCCCACCCCTTTAAGTTTCTACAATCTACCAAAAGCTCCACAGTGGGCACTAACATTTAAGCAATTGGAAAATTGAGGGCTATTGAAAATCCAATTCTTAGCATTCATTCAAGAAAGTGTAACAACTGTCTCACTGCTGGTTTTCCTTAACCTTGAAGGTGTAACCATTTGAGAGTCCCAGCTTACTGTAGAGATAGTCCTCTGCCAAAGTCCTCATCTCATACTGGTTCTAAACTAAATTGTGTCTCTCTCACCTCACTAAATGGGGAAAATAGGGAGCCTGATTTAATAGTACCAGCAAATGGCTTTAGGTCAAAAGTGTCTTCAGTTCTTCTCAGTCTGGGTTCTTGTTTTTCTTTCACTACTTGAAGATTTTAAAAATTATGTTATCTTTTTAAAGTTTTAAATTTAAAGAAACTTTGCTTAGATACGTACTTCTGTAAAGTGACATGGTTGTTTGAATAGCTTCACTGACCATCCTGGAAGCAAGTAGACACTCCTTCTGATTTTTAAACTATATCTAAGAAAAGTAATTTTAAAGATATAAGGAATTTTGTATATATATAAAATTTATGAACATATTTTTTTCTTATAAGTAAGATATCTACTTGAAAATCTCTGAATAAGAGGGTTAAGTAGGACTTAGATATGTTGTGTCTCAGGTATTTGCAGAGAGGTTGCTTGCAGAGAAGACAGTTACTTTGACCAAAAAGTTCAGATTCCCTAAAATAATCTCAGTGGAATTTGATCTGGGTGTTTCGTTGCTTCTTTCGACTCAATCTCCTCTCTCTCTAGTATTAATGGTCATCTCTTTTTTTCTTTCTCCACTGTGCTTACTGTCCTCTTCTTCACTGCTCTCTCTTAGCTCTTTGGCTCGTTTTTCTATGTCACCACTTATATACTTTTTTTCTGTGTCACCAAACTCATTGTCTTTCTCTTTCTACTGCTTGAAATGTCTTTCTGATGGTTATTTTCTATGTCATTTTGCCCATTATTTTTCCAGTTTGCCTGTATTACTGGGACAATTTATATCAATTTAGGTACTATTTCTTTCCTTTAGAAAACTTTGTGTTTTTATGGGGACACAAGGAAAAAAAAAAGAATAATGAACAATATCCCTAAGAGCTGTTTCTTTCTTTCACTTCAAGATATCCCCATTTATAGCAACTCACTCACAATCAAAATCATTAAGAGGTTTAGTTGACTTACTTATACACTACTACAGAAATATCCATTTAGATATTTCAGTTTTGTGTGTCTTACCACTACATGTGCATTACATTGATACTATAGTGCCAGCTAGATGGACTCCTTCTTCTTACCAAAACTCCTTCTCACTTTCTGTCTCCAGTGTCAACAGTTTCAAATTCAATCCTTGTACTTACAAGTAGCAATCAGATCTAATTTCCAAATCCCCTCTTATAATAGCAACAACAAAAAGGAATGTTGTTGTTGTTAGTTGCCCTTGAGTGGGGTCCAACTTGTAGCAATCCTATGTAGAACAGAAGGAAACACTGCCCAACACTGTGCTGTGCCTGGCACTGTATCAGTGATTCTCTTTTGTTTATAGGGTTTTTGATGGCTGATTATTTTGGGAGGCTGCCAGGTCCTTCTCTCAAGCCTACAGTATCTAATATTCCCAAGCAATTTCCTATCCAAGGACTCACCAGGCCTGATCCAACTTAGCTTCTGAGATCTGACAAGATCAGATGCCAGGGTGGTATGGCTGAAGGCTACAGAAAGGGATAGGACATAGGAAAACCATGTTGATTTTCTGGATCAACTCTTTTCTTCTAGCCATAAAAATAAATTATCCATATTTCTTTATTGCAAGGTAAGAACACATTCTTTCTTTTTCAGAATTATCCCCCTTTACCAGCAGTATGAGGTAGCCTGAGTCAACTGAGGATTTTAACTCTCAAGTTAAATTGTCTTATGAAGTCCCTGGGGCAATATTAGACACCTTGGAAGAAGGAATCATAGCTGTGGAAAGAATATAGCTCTGGAATTTAGATGTGTAAGTTATATGCTTGGCTCTTGCTAATTACATGTGATCTGGACAAGTCATTTAATTCTCTATATCTTAGTTGATTTTCTTCATCCCATGAAATAGCTTGATGAACTGTTAGGCAAAATTCTTGATAGTGATAATGATAGAAAATTTTATATAATGAGATTTGAGAAAACTCTGCAAAGTGCTATATTATTACCCATGTTTTAAAACTCTGAGATGTAGCTTTCAAAATAAAATACAGTTAATACATGTCAGAGTTAAGATACAAATCAAACTGGCTATAAGGCTTTCGTATATCAGCCCTCTCCTACTCTTCAAATGGTTAAGGGCCACCTCCATTTGGTCATTTGTCACTATATAATAATGATGAATAAAATGTCACCTGAAAATAAAATGACGTGTATAGTAGAATGCTAATTATGTGAGCAACATGAAGAGGTATTCGGGAAAGTCATCAGTTCTTTTATTTTCTTCCCAGCTCCTATGAGTCATTGCTATTTATGTGAAATTCATGCCCTCAGGTTAAAAGCTAAATTTTCTAGAAAAATGCCACCTATGAGCAATTGTGACAATAAGGTCTTTCCTGTCAAGTAGTGCTTTTGAATTAGAAGCACTGGGCCAGACCATGGTTAAGTAGTGGGGAGTCCAGCTGCCTCACTTCTTTCCTTACACATGTAACTATACATGCTCACTGTTACTCCTCATTCAGAGCCAATTGCTATTTGCAACCTAAGAGTCTTATGTGGGGAATAAATTTCTATCTGGATCACTGACCAAAAGAACTAAGTGTGATTCATAAATCTCATGCTGCTTGCTTTGAATAAAGGAGATAAATGAATAGCTATAATCAATGGCAAATTATTTTTCTTTATACCTATCTTAAACCTTATGATCCCAGAACCTCAAAGATAGTGGCACTTTGAACATTCTGACCCATGACATCTATTTTCTTTGGGCAGGTCTATAACAAACTAAGAATGTATGTTCACACATAAATTCCTTGGCAAAAGAAAATTTGTACCCATGGATAAAGGAAATGGTAAATTAGAAAAAGGATGTAAATGTAAAGATGGACAATGACAGAGTCGGAAAGACAGAAGTGGATAGTGGTGATTCATTACCAAGAATGTCAGCAGAATCATGAATAATGGATGACTAGCCTATAGTGCAAAATCACTAAGATTATAATTTGGGCCTAAAAATAAGATTTTAAGATCTCTTATTACTTGAGATTAGAAGCTCAGTTGGTAGTTAAAAATACACTATGATATTCTTTGATGAGACAAAGTAAAACCACTTGCTTGGAGACAGGAAATGATTTATCAACTGGAAAAGGAACAATAAGGGTAAGGCATATTCAACTTTGCACTTTTGAATTAAGTATCAATTTAAAAATACCAACTGTTCTTCAAGTGATATATTCTGCTAATTCAAATAGCCCCTTTTTTTTTGGTGCCAAAATATATTAAAGTTTGGTCTTCCTTGGTCTTCAAAGTGCTCCTTATAACTTGACATGGGGGTGAACACCTGTAATCCCAGCACTCAGGAGGCAAGACAAGAGGATCAAAGTGAGTTTGAGGCCAGCCTGGTCTCAAAAAGAATAAAAGAAAGAAAAAGAGGTGCTCCTTATATTCTACCTGAGAAAAGCTTGGCAATTATTGAAGAGAGTTATATAACTCTTCTTTTGGATGATTGAAGTTTGTCACACTTTAATCCAGGGGGGAAAATTCCATTGATTCTTTCATTTTTCAAAGAAATAAATCTATGCAACTATATACAATTCAATATAAATGAAAGAGTTTGAATTTTTTTCTCTTGACACATCAAGCCTATTAATATACTTCCACAGTCAAAAAGTTCTAGGAGAAATGACTATAAGAAATCCAAATAGCTAAATCATTTTATTCCATTTTCAAAGTATAATTGTTCTTGCCTATGTTTTTGTATAAAAAGTTCCATTTTATGTGTTCAGCCACTAATAGTTACTTCCATGAGCAGTTCATAAATACTCAAGTATGACAGTGATGATTTCCTGATTTTGCTATCCTTTAGGGCTCTTGTCTGTGCTGCCAAAAGTCATTAGTGATTAAATTAGTGAATCAGGTAAAACCAGATTCTAATCAGAACTTCTATGTGTCAAATATCAAGCATATTCTTCCTGTATATTAAAGAAGATTCACTGAAGAGAAAAATAATAGACATATGCACAATTAGCCTTGTTCATTCTTTTAGGTAGGGACCCTTTAGGTGATTTGAGAAATCTTTAGGGAAGCTACACAAACAAAGTTACAGAGTGATTTTTGATGATCATCTTACAATGTCAAGAATCTTACTTTATTCTGAAGAGCAGTTGATCACTCATTTATTCAATAAATATTTGCTCAGTATCACTCTATACTCACTGTATCCCTTCATTGTTCTATGTTCTGGGGTTTCTGCTTCAGTCAAGACAGTCAAGGTCCAACTTTTCATGCAATATATTGTAAAATAGGAGAGACAGAAAACAAAGAAAAATAAGAAAAATAATCAGCTGTTAAAGGGTGTGCACAGAATTATAATAAAATATACAGAGTGATTTGGAGGTCACTTGAGACTATGATCAAAAAGACATCTTGGAGGAGGCGGCATTTAAGCTAAATCTTTATAGTATACAGACTGTGATATACAAATATAGATAGAAAAGTTTCTGATCAGAAAGAAGAGCTATTCTCTCTGATTAGAACTGAGACCCTACAGCACACTTTGCATAATAGCTAATAGAACAGGATGTATGTATGGAACATAGGATGGAAAGAGTAGTCCTAGGAAGTAGGCAGAGACTAGATCAGGGTATTGTATTCAAAGCAGATAGATCTTATTCTAAAATATAAGGGAGATGTAACCTGATTAATATTGAGGCAGATTACTCTGACTTCTGGGTGAATAATAGATTTAGGATAAGGGAGAATTATTTGAGTAATCCACATGATAGAAGATGGTATCTTAGACAAAAGTGGTAGAAATAAGAAGCAGTGAATTGAATTGGTTTGGAAAGCATTTTGGAAATACATCTGGCAAAACTTGCTGATAATGTAAATGTGGGTACATTGAGAATGAGAGAATCCAGGGACAATTCTGAGATTTTTGGTTTAATGAAAATGTTGGATTTATTTTCTAAGTGTCAGACAAGGCCATGTTTCAGAGGAAGGGGAAACTAGTAATTTTGTTTGGGCCTATATTTTTCATAGGCTTATATAGTTTTGGGGGTAAACTGAATATACCTGAGATTGGGATGATGATGATGATGATGATGATGATTTTATACTTTCTCTTATTTTTTATATAAATTGTTTGCTAACAGTCCAAAAAGGGAGTTTATAAACCCAAGTATAAATATCAGATACCTACTGAAAGAAATCAAAAGATTCAGTTGATTAAATTTATAGACCTATTCAACCATTCAATATTTACTATGTATTATTTGTCAGTGTCTATAACCATAGTACCCTGACATTCAATCTTGTCAGATTTTGGAAGTTAAGCAGGTTTGAGCCTGGTTGGTCTTTGGATGGAGGGCCAACTGGGAATACCAGGTACTGTAGGTTTAGAAGAAGGACTTGGCAGCCCGCTCCTGAAATAATTAGCCACTGAAAACCCCACGAATAGCAGAGAAGCACTGACAGTAGTGCTGGGCATGGCACAGTGTTGGGTAGTGTTTGGTTCTGTTGTATATAGAGTTGCTATGAGTTGGACCTGACTCAACAATACCGAACAAGATTTGTCAATAGTACTATGTATTATTTATACTGTGTAATATTAAAGTGAGAATTAGCTGACTGATCTAGAAGGCAGTGTGTGTGTGTGCATGTGTGTGTGTATGTGTGTGTGTGTGTTGGAGACAAAATGGGGCATCACACTGAAGGGCTAGTGGGCTGAATAGTGTCCTTTGCAAATTTATATATTAAAATCCTAACCTGCTGTACTTCAGAATGTAACTATATTTGAAGTAGGGTCTTTTAAGAGGTAACTAAGATTAAGTGAGGTCATACAAGTAAGTTCAAACCCACTGTGACTTGTTTCCCTATAAGAGGAAATTAGAGACAGACAGAAGAAAGATCCTGTGGACAACGAGAAAGCGACCATCCCACATCAGGGAAGAGGTACCTGAAGGAATCAACCCAGCTAGGAACTTTATCTTTAGGCTCTAGAACTGTGAGAAAATAAATTTCTGTTTAAGCCACCCAGTCTTCAGTACTTTGTATGGCAGCCCTAACAAACTAATACAAATGGCTACTGAATTGCTTCTCCCAACATATGATAACTGAGCAAGGAAAGCTCACCAAGGAGCAAATCCCTAGTTGACAGCTTGAAATTATTTCACTCCCTTTATTTTCTGATAATGTTTTCCCCATTAGGATATCCAGCACTGCCCCTCAGGGCCTCCAGGGATGTCATATTTAAAGGGTGATTTATTCTTCTTCCTACCCATAATGGTGTTGCATGGGCAGTCATACATGAGATCTGTTGGTGTATCATTCTTAAACACTTCAGATTTGCTATCAGACTAATATGTTTAATCAAACATTTTGCTCTGTGTTTTATGCTGCAATGTTTGAAAATATCTTGATGATTTTTCATATTTAGATGCTATATTTCAAATGATCTGACATAAAATTTGGGCTACATAGTGAATTCAATCTGAGTAGCACGCATCTCAACTAGCTGACAGATATTTTTCAACACAGTGAGAAAGATAAATGTGAATATCAAAAGACATACCACATGTATTAAGTCTCCAGGTACAGCAAAAACAGTCATTTTAAAATATTAGATAAAATATGAGATTAAAAAATCACATGGACAAATACTAAATTATATGTATTGATTTTTCCATCAATCTCCTCTTCATATAGGTAAAGAAATTTATATGTCAAAAGTAAATGATTTGCTGGAGCAATGCATGAACAGATTATTATGACCTATCTTCTATTTACTTGAAAATATTAATAGTTTATATATTGTGCTCTTGTTAGGTTTCATCGAGGTGGGTCTGACTCATAGCGACCCTATGTACTACACATGAAACACTCCCCTACACTGTGCCATGCCTGGCACTATGTCAGTGCTTCTCTGCTATCCATAGGGTTTCTAATAGCTATTTGTTTTGAGGGTAGTTTGCTGGGTCCTTCTCCCAAGCTTACAAAAGCTGGTATTTCCAGGTTTTCTCCTATCTAAGTACTAATCAGGCCCAACCCTGCTTAGTTTCCAAGATCTGCCTGGATAGGATGCCAGGGAGGTATGACTCCAGAGTATGCTTTATATGGCATCATAAATGTTACAATTTAACTAGATCATTGCAGATACTTCAAAAATTCTCCTTTCTTGTACTTTTTTTTTTAACAACTTGACCTATCTTTTCCACAATGTCTTCTTTATCAGGGTGTGACTTTCTAAACCTTTGAGGATAAATGGAGATCATATTGTTTTATACTTTGATTGTGACAGAAGAGGATTGTGTAATGGATAGAATAGTGTAGGATAGTGTATAAAATAACAGATGGAATAATAAGGCATGAAATGCAAGATCAGTATGGAAACAGCATAGTATAATTCTCAGGAGTATTATATACATGAACTTCTTTACTTTCAAATTTATTTTAATACTAAGTGTATTCAGTACCTCTCAACAGTTCTCAAAATACTCTGACATTTTTCATAACAGAAACTAAAATGTAAAATTTTAATTTTTTTATTTCTACATTTTCTTCTCTTAGATTCTGGGTGTCTAGAAAGGGTTATCCCAAGAAATTGTTAATAAAGGTTTGAAGCTGATAAGTGGATGTGATCACTCTCTCGGAAATAGCTAGTTAAGTTGCATCTCAGTAGGCTTCAGAAAACGGTGTAACTGATTTCCTTGGAATAGAATTGCTGAGATCAATTATAACCTGGTGAATTTCAAGTTTGATCATACCCGTGGAAATCTTTGATGCCTATGCAACTGAAGTTGACCTTTCTAGATAGAATAAGAGGAATTATTTTGAAAAAGTATTTTAAGGAAAGAAATCTAAAGAAGGCATTTTCTAGAACCAAAATATGTAATAATCAGGGAAGCTACATTGAAATAACAGTTATAAAATAGCTATTGAAACTTCTCTGCATTTCATGACCAAATTGCAGTTTTAATGTATTTCACCAGGACATATCTGTGGATAGGTCTCTTTCCTTCTTTATACTTTTCTCTTTTTTTCACTAAAGTTTTATGGGGTATAACTGGCATGCAAGAAGCTGAACATGTGTGAAGTATATAGTTTGATAAGTTTTGACATATGTCATATGACCCATGAAACTATCACCACAATCGAGATAATGAATATATCCATCACCCTCAAAGTATTTCTTGGTCCTCTTTTGTAACCCCTTCTTCTCTCCCCTCCTTATTCTTTCCTAATGTCTCAAGGCAACCATTACTTTTTTCTGTCATTGTAGATAGATTTTTATTTTTCTTGAATTTTATAGAAATGGACCATACAATATGTACTTTTTAGTAAAACTGCTTTCATTCAGTGTATCAATAGTTCATTCCTTCTTACTGATGAATAGTAGTCCATTATGTAAGTGTACTACAATTTGTTTATTTACCTCTTGATAGAAGTTTGGGCTTTTGGATATTTTAACAAAGCTATCAGTACTGCAAAAATGGGAGAAGGATGTGGCAGTCCACTCCTGAGGCAATCCTGAAACAATCAGCCATTGAAAACCCTATGAAAGTTGATTTTAGTCGGATGCCACTCAAAGGCACATAACAACAACATCATAAACTTTTGTGTTTCAAGTGTTTGTGTGAACATATGCTTTCTTTGTGGAGTGAGAGGTGCTACTGTCTAAGAATACAATGCTTGGATAATATGGTCAGTATGTATTTAACATTTTAAGGAACTTCCAAGTTACTTTCCAAAGGGTTTTATTATTTTATGTTACAACAGCAATGTATGAAAAGTTTAGTTCCTCCACATTTTCAATACTACTTGGTATAACCAGCCTTTTAAATTTTAGCCATTATAACATGGTTTTAATATGCATTTACTTACTAAATAATGATGAACCTATTTTCATGTGCTTATGTACTATTTATGTATTCTCTCTGATGAAGTGTTTTTTTAAAACTTTATACGTTTATTATGGATTATTTTATTATTCATTATAAGAGTTCTTTGTGTATTCTGAATACAATTCCTTTTTGATATATGCTTTGTAAGTATTTTATACTGTCTTTTAAAAAGTAGATTTCAATTTTGATGAAGTCAAATTAATAAATTATGATTTGTGCTTTTGATATAGTTAAGAAACTATTGCCTAACTCAGTTAAACAAATGTTTTTCCATGTTTTCTTCTTGAAGTTTGTCAATTGCAGGATTTACATGTAGTCCCATGATTTATTTTTAGCTGATTTTTGATAGATGAGGTATGTATTGAAGTTAATTTTTAAAATATGAATATTTGTTTCAGAATTGTTTATTGAAAAGACTATCCTTTCCTCAATGAATTGCATGTGTACTTTTGTTGAAAGTCAGTCATTTTTATGTGTTGGGTTGATTTTGAAATCTTGATTCTGTTCTGTTGTTGCATTTGTCTATCAGGCCAGTGCTACACTGCATTGATTTATACAACTTTCAGTGTTGAAACCATGCAGAGCTAGTCCTCCAATAATGTTCTTTTCCAAAGTTGTTTTGTCTTTCATTGCCTCTTGGATTCCATTGAGAGTTATGGAGTCTAGCTTGCTGGTTTTCCTTATACTCTCAGCTTGTCTGTCAGCATATGACTATGGTGACCCCCTGTATGGCACCATACGTTTCATAGAAGTACACTGGGACAATGACAGGTTTATCTTACTGTTTTCCATCACACAAGAATCATTAGCATTCATTGTCTAGCCTCAGGTTAGCTTTGGTATCTCTATGAAAAAATATCTCACAGAAAAACATACAAGAAAGAAGTTATTCGGCTCATGGTTTCAGAAGTTCCACCCATGTTGGTGGGGAGGGTAAGACCAAGGAGGTGGCAGGAGTACATGGCAGAGGCTCCTCACATGACAGCAACTGGAAACAGAATCAGACTGGAACCAGAGGTCTGAGTAAAATCTCAAAGTCCACCCAGTGACTTACTTCCACTGCCTAGGTCCCACCTCCCAGATTTCCATGGTCTCTCAAACTAGCATCACCCACTTGAGACCAAGTGTTCAAACATGAGTCATGGGGGCATTTTATATTCAAACAGTAAAACTTTAAACCTGGCCCCTGAAGGCTCACGATTACTTCATAATACAAAATGCAGTTAGCTCAGGAGTCCCAATAGTCTCACAGCTTCCACATTGTCCAAAACTGGAAGTCCAAAGTCTCCACTGAGACCCAAAGCAAGTCTTAGCTGTGAGCCCCTGTAAAAACAAAAATAAGTTACATTCCTAAAATATATTACAGCACAGAGTAAGCATTCCCTTTCCAAGAGGTAGTAATAGGAGGATAAGAAGAAAAGATGGAGCTAAAGAAAGACTAAAATCCAGGAAAGAAAATATTAAATCCTGTAGCTCCATGTCGGGCATTTGGCACATATGGTGGCATCATCTGGGATATAACAGGCATAGGCAGCTCTGCCCCTATGGCTTTGCTGTTTTTAACCCACATGGTTCTCTAGGGCTGGATCCACTCGTTGCTGGCAGCTTTCCTTGGAAGATTGATGCTGACATCTCCAATGTCCTGGAATTTCCATTATAAGTTAGGTTTCATTTTCAAATTTTCATGCACTGACATTTTGGGGGCTCTGTATAGGGCATCTGATCCTGGTACACATTACCTGGCTTTCAAGACCTTTTTCTAGAACCTTGGTGCAAACCTCAATGACCCCATAACTCTTGCATTCTGCATGCCTACAAAATCAGCACCATGCAGATGAGGTCACTTTTTGCTGCCATCTTGAGGAGTTGTTGTTATTGTTAGGTGCCGTTGAGTTGGTATCGAACTCATAGTGACCCTCATAGGGTTTTCAATGGCTGACTGTTTCAGGATTGCCTTGGGAGTGGATTGCCAGGCCCTTCTCCCATTTTTGCGGTGCTGGGAATTGAACTCGGGACCTCAGAGACTGCAGCGCAGCACTCTACCAACTGAGCTAAATCCCAGCCCATCTTGAGGAGTACCTGGGCACTTTTGGAACATGGCCATAGCAGCCTCTGAGTGCCTGGGAAGATGAAGTCAGGAAAACACTTCTCTAGACAATCCATTTCTAGCAGGATGCTCTGAAGCCTCCCTCTTTTTAAATAGAAGTCTTTTAAATGGGTTTTCAGTTTTACACCCTGGAAGTATCAATGAGAGAAGTGTCTCCAATTCCTGATTTACCCTGCCATCACCTTTCCTACTGTTCCATTGGGACTTCACTTTAATTTTGGTAATTTCTTTAGCAACCATAGTCTCTTTGTCTGTAACTTAAGTATGCTGCTTTTCTTGCCAGAGTTCATATTTTCAAACCTTTTTGCTTTGCAACTTTGAATATTGCTCCTTTTTCTGTAAACCTGGTGAAAATCACTTAGTAGTAACTATAACTACAGCCCTACCACTGTGGAATCCAATCCTGTCAGACCATTCATAAGCAACTGCAGCAGTATATAGACAGGAAACTGCCAGAAAATCAAGCCAGATTCAGAAGAGGGCAGGGAACTAGGGACATCATTGCTGATGTCAAATGGATATTAGCCCAAAGCAAAGAATATCAGAAAGATGTCTATCTATATTTTATTGACTATGAAAAGGCATTTGACTGTGTGGATCATAACAAATTATGTATAACACTTTGAAAAATGGGAATATGAGAGCACCTATTTGTACTCACGAGGAATCTGTATATGAACCGGCAGGCACTTGTTCGAATAGAACAAGGAAACACTGCCTGATTTAAAGTTGAGAAAGGTGTGTGTTCAATTTATATGCCAAGCAAATAATCCAATAAGCTGGACTTTATGAGGAAGAACATGGCATCAGGATTGGAGGAAGACTCATTAACAACCTGCATTATGCAGATGACACAACTCTGCTTGCTGAAAGTGAAGATTTAAAACATTTACTGATGAAGATCAAAAATCTTAGTCTTCAACATGAATTGTGACTGAACCTCAACAAAACAAAAATCCTTATGACTGGGTCAGTATGCAACTTCACAATAAATGGAGAAAAGACTGAGGTTGTCCATAATTTTGCTTTGCTTGGCTCTATAATCAACATCCATGGAAGCAGTGGTCAATAAATCAAAAGACGCATTGCTTTGGGAAAAGCTGTGGCAAAAGTTCTCTTTAGAGTATTGAAAAGTAAAGATGTCACACTGAAGTCAAAGGTGTGCCTGACCCATGTCATGGTATTTTCTGATGTATCATATGGTTGTGAAAGCTGGACACTGAACAAGGGAGACAGGAAAAGGATTAATGCTTTTGAATTATGATGCTGGAGATGATTATTGAATATACCATGGTCTGCCAAAAGAACCAACAGATCTGTCCTAGAAGAAGTGCAATGAGAATGCTCCTTGGAAGCAACGATGGCTAGACTGTGTCTTACATATTTTGGACATGTAGTCAGGAGAGACCAATCCCTGGAGAAAAACATCATGTTTGGGAGAGTGGCAGGTCAGTGAAAAAAATTGAAAACCCTCCATCAGATGGATTGACATAGTGTCTGCAACAATGGACTTAAACATAAATAAGATCATGTGCCTGGCACAGAATAGGGGAGTGTTTAATTCTGGTGTACATAGGGTTGCTATGAGTCAGACTCGATGGCACCTAACAACAACAACAACAACAATAAGCAGGGTCGTGCCTGGTTAGTACTCAGATGGGAGATGGCATGGGAAGACCAGGTGCTGTAGAGTTGGCAGAAGGACCAGGCAACCCACTCCCCCAAAATAGCAGAGAATAGTGTTTTGCCTGTTGTATGTAGGGTTTCTATGAGTCAGACACCAACTCAATGGCACCTAACAACAACAACAACAACATGCCAAAATCTCAACAGTATGCTGTCTTGAAATTTCCTCTGCCAAATTAAGTTCTTATCACCTTTAAAATGGGAAAACTATAAATGCTTTTCCAGAATGTGACATGAATGTCCTCTTTTTTTTTTCTTTGATGATACTGGGAGGCTGATCTCAAGGCCTATCACATACTTTTACAGTGCTACCACTGAGCTGCACCATCAGTCCTTTTTTAAATTTTTAACCTTGAGACATGATCTTCCTAAATTGTGCAGGCTGCTCGTGGCCTTGAATTTGCTATCTTTCAGCCTCTGCCTTCTGAGTTGCTGGGATTCTAGGCATGCACAAACGTGTGTGGCTCGAATGGCCTCTATTCTAATTTCCAATAATGTCCTCCTTTCCTGTGAAACCTCATGAGTTCTGTCTTTACTGTCCATGTGTCTGTCCACGTTCTGTTTCTGAACTCCCACCAGAATTGCCCATCAAGCTCTGCTTAGGGTATTTCAGGATTCTCTGGGCCACATCTTTAAACTCTTCCAAATTCCTCCCTCAGGCCATTTCCAGAGGCCTAAGAACTACATTGTCGGATTTAGGCATAGCAGCAACCTCACTTTCTGGTACCAATATTCTATGTTAGTTAGCTTTTGTGTCATTTTGACAAAATACCTGAAAGAATGACTTAGGGGAGGAAAGATTTATTTTTGAGTCATGGTTTCGGAGGTACAGTCCATGTTGGCAGGGAGTTATGGTCAAGGAGATGGCAACTCATGATGACAACAGAAGCAAACAGGTAGTCAGACAAGAACCCAGTGCCCAGGTAAAACCTCACACCCACCCCCATGACTTACTTCTGCCAGTTGATTCCCACCTCTCAAAGTTCCATGTTGTTAGGTGCTGTTGAATCATGTCCAACTCATAGTGACCCTCATAGGGTTTTCAATGGTTGATTGTTTCAGGATTGCCTTGGGAGTGGATAGCCACATCCTTTTCCCATTTTTGTCATGCTGAGAATTGTACCCAGGACCTCAATGACTGCATAACAGCACCCTACCAACTGAGCTAAGTCCCAGCCCCTCCCAAAATAGCACTACCCACTGGGGACCACGCATTCAAACATGAGCCTTGGGAATCATTTTATGTTCAAATTATAAACAGAATCTAATGTCTTAAAATAGTTGTTTCATATATTATTTTCCCTTTGTTTGTTTCAATAAGAAGATAAATCCAATTCCAGTTATTCCATCTTTTCAACCAAAGTAGAATCCAAGCAGAATCCCTCGGGCATATTTAAAACAAAATTCTCCTTACAATTATTTCTGACTAAAATAAAGAGGCACCTCTAAGCATTGTGGCTTATGCTGGTAATCCCAGCCACTTGGGAGGTGGAGGCAGGAGGATCAAGGTTTTGAGGCCAGGGGCAGCCTGAATAACTTGATGAGACCTTATTTTAAGATTAAAAAGAAAAAAAGGGACAAAGGGTGTAGCTCAGTGGAGAAGAACTTACAAATTATGTGTGAGGCCCTTGGCTCAATCCTGTAGTACTGCAAAGAAATGAAAAACCTACCTCCTCCTGGACATTTTCACTTATCTCCTCCTTAGGCTTTCTCAGGTCTCTTCTGTGAGCAGCACGAATAGGTAAGAATATAGACTCCAGAGTCAGATTCTGTGCCTCAACGTTT
The DNA here is from genome assembly GCA_007922755.1 of Pedetes capensis. Taxonomy (NCBI): domain Eukaryota; kingdom Metazoa; phylum Chordata; class Mammalia; order Rodentia; family Pedetidae; genus Pedetes; species Pedetes capensis. The sequence goes on from VMDO01007854.1 coordinate 81,299, forward strand.
GCTACTTATAAACTATTGTTTAACTTATGAGCATTTGCTCTTAACATTTTAAAATTTTAGTTTATTTTCATTTTGTTTTTTAAATTTATTTTTAATTGACAAATACTATCAAAATTTACAGAATACAATGTGATGATTCAGTTAGAAAATGCGTGACTTTCAAATCAGGGTGATTAGCATTTCCATCTCTGTAACATTTGTCATTTCTTTATGCTGGGAAAATTTAAATTAATTTCTTGTTGTTGTTGTTGTTGTTAGGTGCCATCGAGTTGAGTCCAACTCATAGCGACCCTATGTACAGCAGAAGTAAGCACTTCTTGATTCTGTGCCAGGCACATGATCTTATTTATATTTAGGCCCATTGTTGCAGACACTATGTCAATCCATCTGGTGGAGGATTTTCCTTTTCTTCATTGACCTGCCACTCTCCCAAACATGATGTCTCTCTCCAGACATTGATCTCTCCTGACTACATGTCCAAAACATGTAAGACTCAGTCTGGCCATTCTTGCTTCCAAGGAGCACTCTGGTTGCACTTCTTCTAGGACAGATCTGTTGGTTCTTTTGGCAGTCCATGGTG
>VMDO01007855.1:0-53333 GCA_007922755.1 Pedetes capensis
GAGAGGGAGGGAGGGAGATGTGGGGGAGAGGGAGACAGAGACAGAGAGAGGGGGAGGGAGGGAAGGTAGGAAGGAGAGACAGAGGGAGAGAGAAAGAGAGAGGGAGGGAGGGAGACATGGGGGAGAGGGAGACAGAGACAGAAGGAGGAGGGAGGGTAGGAAGGAGAGAGAGAGGGAGAGGGAGAGAGAGAGAGAGCAAGGGAGGGAGACAGTGGGGGAGAGGAAGACAGACAGAGAGAGAGAGAGAGAGACAGAGAGAGAGAGAGAGAGAGAGAGAGAGAGAGAGGGAGAGAGGGAGAGAGGGAGAGGGAGAGGGAGAGGGAGAGGGAGAGGGAGAAGTCCACAGGCCCCAGGCCCAGGGCGGTGCTAAATGCTCGGGTCTGGTCTCTGATGCCTTTTGCAGGAGAGCAGCTCCTTCCTGAAGGCTGTGCGAGGAGCCTGTGCCTGGGACCCAGAGAAGGACACACGGCCGTGTGGGCAACTGCTGCAGGTGGCTTTCCCTAGGCAGGTTTGGACCGGCTTTGGGCAGTTACTAGGTGCAGGTGAGCCCCTGTCACAGCTGAGAAACCCCGCCCCAGCTGCCCATGAGTGTTGTGACTTCCCTGTGCGCACAGAGGCCCTGGGCACAGTGGCCCAAGGACAAAGGTGGCCGGGGTGGGAGAGACATAGGTCCCATAGCAGCTCGCGCGTCTTGCAAGTTGCTCACTTGTTCTCCCAGCGCTCTGACTGGCGTTTGAGTGCAACGCTGCAATCCTACCAAGAAGGCGCTCCTGGCCAGAAGATTCCTCAACCTTACTGGGTAAAATGTTTTTTTTTTTTTTTTTTTTGCGGTACTGGAGGTTGAACCCAGGGCCTTGCGCTTGCATGCTCTGCAAGTGCTGGACCACTGAGCTGCACCCCCAGCCCTTTTTTTTTTTTTTTTTTTTTTTTTTACTTTTTGAGACAGGGTCTTGCTAAGTTACGAAAATTACCTCTGGTCTCGAACTTGCGATCCTCCTGCCTCCGCCTACTGAGCCACTGGGATTACAGGCATGTGCCATGGCGCCCAGCGCTGGATAAAATGTTTTTTAAGATCTGGCACTGATGGAGGCCCATCCCTCCCTGTTTAGAGAAGAAACAGGTGTCAGGACTGGGTTGAGCTCATCGGAGGCAGGTGCCTCTAGGTTGCGTAGATTTTCTGCCCCTCCCTTGTAGCAGAGGAGACCCCTGGAGTTTACCCCAGGGTTTGGGGGAGTCAGCCCAAGTCCCATTGCATGGGACGACAGGTGGAGGGCCAGCCAGGGGCTGGGCTGTGCAAGTGCTCTCTTCCTAGGCTGTGTGCCTCTGGGCAACACGTCAGCATCTCTGAGCCTCATTTTCCATCTCTGTCAAATTGAAACTGACAAGCCCTGCCTTTTGTCCCTCTGAGGCTGTTGGGAGGCGCCCTGTGGATGGAAGGTCTCAGAAAAAAGCCGGCTGTGCACCTGGCGTGGGTCATTATGCTCTGCATGCTGCAGACACACCCGGGAGCTTCCTGAGGGCCTGGGTGGGGCCTACTGAATGGAGCTGTCACCAGGTGGCCTTGCCAAGCCCCTCCTTCCCCACACAGCCATTAACCTCCAAAGCAGAAAGCAGGGCGTGGGCAGGCCTCTCCCCTGTCTGTGGCTGCGCCTCCTGGAAAGATCCCTTCCCCACATGAGTCTTGGGGTGCTGGGGTGGGGTGCGCCGCATCCAGTTCTGCCCCACTGCTCATATTGAGAATGTGAATTTGTTCCAACACAGCTGACAGGTAAGGGGAACATCTGAGCATGCCGTGAATTCCGGAGTTCGCATTAGTTTGGCACAACGCTGGCTGCTGTTCTCGGCGACCGTCACTCGCACTGCACATGCGCGCACACCTGCCGGCCACCTCAGTTCACTGCGTGTGTTTGGAGCCACGCTGGCCTACATCTGCTCTAGAACATTCCCTCCCATTCCAGAGCACCTTGTTCCTCCACCTACCACAGCTCACAAGTCACAACCCCTAACACCCTGCCTTGAGGAAGCTCTGAATCTTTTTAAAGGCACACTACCACATTTATTGTAGTATTTGTGTATTATTGTGGTATTTTGTATATTTCTTAACCACTCAACATGTGTAAAGCTGTGCTGTTTTTTATTGGGTCCTTGTCTTTTTTTTTTTTTTTGATAGTGGAGGTTGAGCCCAGGGCCTCGCGCTTGCATGCTCTGAAGTGCTGGACCACTGAGCTGCACCCCCAGACCATTTTTTTACTTTTTGAGACAGTCCCTCTAAGTTACGCAGACTGCCTCTGGTCTCGAACTTGCGATCCTCCTGCCTCTGCCTCCCAAGCCACTGGGATTACAGACATGTGCCACCACACCCAGCTAGGTCCTTGTGTTTTTTAAACATGTGTCACTTGATGAAGGCCCTAACTCTTTTCCTCAAAAGTCTTGTTTTTAACCCCTCTCTTACCAGAACTAAAGGGCTGGGCTCTCAAAGGCCAATAGTTGATAGAAGGGATCAGGTTTATTCAAGGCCAGCCATCTTGAGAAGACAGAGGGACGATGGCCTGAAAGCTCTGTCTTGCGGGTGTCAGGGATGCAAAGGGCTTTTACAGGGAGGGAAGAGAGGGGCAGGGCAGGAAGACTCCATGCGGGGAGGGGCTTCCTCACCCAGGGTGTGGGTGGCTCCCTTTTTCTTCATCTCTGGAACACTGCAATACACAGTGACTTCTTGGGACTAGCTCCCGTAGTTCTTTTCTGAATTTCCTTGCCTTGTGTTAGCTGCTGTGTACAACCAAACACTAAGGAGGGACTTCACAAAGGACATCACATGTCCTGAGTGCTATAAATCTTTTTTTTTTTTTTTTTTTTTTGGTGGTACTGGGGGTTGAACCCAGGGCCTCACGCCTGCATGCTTTGCAAGTGCTGGACCACTGAGCTGCACCTCCAGTCCTTGGTCATTGGCAGGTAGTGCTGCCAACAGTCCTAAACCCGTTCTCTGGTGTCTTACAGTTGTTCTTGTCGGGTGCCGTCGAGTCGTGTCCGACTCATAGCGACCATTATAGGGTTTTCAATGGCTGAGTGTTTTGGGATTGCCTCCAGAGTGGGCTGCCACATCCCTCTCCCATTTTTGTGGTGCTGGGAATCGAACTTGGGACCTCAGAGACTGCAGAGCAGCTCTCTACCCACTGAGCTAAATCCCAGCCCAGTATCTTAAAGAGAGAATTCTTAACCAGAAGAATAGACATGACCTGGGGCTTAGGGGCCCGCAGACTTGAGTTTCAACATTGCTAGCAACTATAATAGCTTTGAGACCTTGGGTAGGTCATTTACTCTCTCTTGGCCTCAGTCTCTTCATCTGTAAAATGGACACGCAAGTAACAGCCCTGCTTGTCTCATGGAATGGCTCCAAGCTTCTTTGAAGACTCAACACCTCCTTTCTGTACCTCGAGTGGAATCCAGCGCAGCCCCTTCCATTTAGCAATGGCGCAGAGATGGTGACTTATAATAGGAGCTAGTAGGGGAGATCTCTTGGGCCAGGTTATGAGAAAGGTGGGTTGGCGTTGTTTGGTCGGACACATGCAGCTTTGCCCTCTGCAAGAGCCTGCTGCACTGAGGTTTCACACGAGATGTAAGAGAGCTGACTCACGTTGGGCCCAAGTCCTTGAAAATCTTCCCCTGGGGTTACTTGGGGCACTGAAATGCATGTCTTAGAAGAACGCCCTTTCTCTCCTAGGTCACGCTTTCACAACAAAGTTCTCCCTTTTGGATGGTGACCTGCCTGTCATTGTAACCACCAGCTTTTCGAGGGTGCTTCAAGTGCGAGCCACGGGTTTAACCGGTCCTCACTCTCTCTTGCTGCTCCATTTGACTGATGAGGCTCTGACTTAGGGGTCTGCTCATCTCCGCAGCTTCCCGCTGCAGTCACAGGCTGGAACCCAGGTCCCTCTGGATCCTGTCGCTGTGCTGGGGACGCCCTAGGTTCAGCGCATTCCCTGAGGCAGTCTCTCTGCTGATTTCACCATGGGTCACGTGGCAGGATTGTCTACAGATAGCCAGTTTCGGGTATTTTTAGCCTCCCATGTATCTTGAGGCTCCGTAGGGTGGTGTGTGCTCAAGAGACCACAGGCACCTGCAGGCAGACTCCTTAGAAAGTTCCAGAAGCTTGATAATTTATTTGTTTGCATAACAGCTTAATTGAGATATAACTCCTATACCATAGTTATCTCATGTAATGTATATAATGTAATAGTTCTTACTGCATTCTCAAAGTTCAGCCATCACCATTCATTTTAGAATATTCTCACCACCTCAGAAAGGAACTCCTCACCCTTTAGCAGTAATACCCCCTGCTCCTCACTAGGCAACCATGAATCTCCTGTCTTTATGAATTTGCCTATTCTGGGCCTTCCGTATAAACCAGACATACAATGTGTGACCTTTGGGGCCCGTCGTCTTTTACTTAGCCCAATGTGTCCAAGGGCTGGGATTTGGCTCATTTGATAGAGCACTGCCCTGCAGTCTCTGAGGCCCCAGGTTCAATTCCCAGCACCGCAAAAATGGGAGAAGGGCCTGGCAATCCACTCCCAAGACAATCCTGAAACAGTCAGCCATTGAAAACCCTATGAGGGTCGCTATGAGTTGGATACCGACTCCACGGCACCTAACAATAACAACAATAACAATGTGTCCAAGGATTATCGGGGTTGTTGCCTGCACCAGAACTTCACTTGATTGCGGCTACTTTTTTTTTTTTTTTGGCGATACTGGAGAGTTGAGCCCAGGACCTCACACATGCTTTTTGCAAACACTTAACCACCAATCCATACGCCAGCCCATGTTTTACTTTGTATTTTTGAGACAGGGTCTCACTAAGTTACACAGGCCGCCTCTGACCTCGAACTTGTGATCCTTCACCCACCACCTCCCAAGTCACTGGGATGAAAGGCCTGCGTCACCGCGCCCAGCGGAACCTCATTGCTTGTCAGTGTCAATTCATGTTCCACTGCAGGGGTGGACAGACTCCATTCTGTTTACCCGTTCCTCAGGTGAAGGGCAGTGGGCAGTTTCCACGGTTGGTTTATGAATCATGCTGCTGTGACTATTCAGGCGCAGGTTGTTGCACAGACACATGTTTTCACTTCTCATTGATTACTGTGTATTTCTTTTCTAGGAGCTGAATACGGGGGTCTCTGGTGGCCTCTCATGGACGACACTGGGAAAAGTATGAATCTGCCTGGACTCAGGTTTCTCATCTGCAAAGCGGATTTGGGAAGAGCGGCACACGGAGTTGTGTGTGTGTGTGTGTGTGGCTGGAAGCTAGGAGGGAGAGGCCAGGAGGAGAGCAGGAGGGGCCTCCCCACAGCGGCACTCGGAGGAGAGGAGCTGGGCACCGCAGACTTCTTCCCCTCTCCTCTCCCAGACGGCACAAGCTACATGGGAGGAAGGTTTCAGGCAGGTGGAGGTCAGGCCTCGGATTGGTGCCCCTTCACTTGGAAAGGCAACGTGGACTGAGCCGGGCGTGGTGACGCACGCCTGTAATCCCAGTGGCTCTGGAGGCGGAGGCAGGAGGACCACAAGTTCGAGACCAGAGGCAGTCTGCGTAACTTAGTGAGACCCTGTCTCAAAAAGTACAAAAAGTGGGCTGGGGGTGCAGCTCAGTGGTCCAGCACTTGCAGAGCATGCAAGCACGAGGCCCTGGGTTCAATTCCCAGTACCACACACACACAAAAAAGAAAGGCAATGTGGACTCATGCCACCTGTGAGTGGGCCAGCAGGGACTACCTTCCTGTTTCCCTGTGGCCCCATTTGAGCAGAGCCTGGGAGACCCCTGAATCCATACAGTGTGCCACTGCCAGGGACCTCAAGCAGAAAGCCCGGAGGATGACCCCGTCCCATCCCTCTTGCTCTGCCATTTTGCTTCAGGTTGGCAAACATCTTCTGGCCCCTGTGGGAGCGATCCTAAGTTGGCCAAAATCATTTGGAGTATCCCGACGCAGCTTGGCAGAGCGGAATGAGGAACAGCTGTTGAGTCAGACAGATTGGATTCAAGCTCTAGATTGGTCACTCAATTAGGTGCGTGACCTTCAGCAGGCCACTTACCCCAGGAGCCTCGTTTTCTTTGGCTGTCAAATGAGGATTCTGATTCTAACTTTGTAGGACTGTTGACAGGAGCAGGTGAGGACCGCTAAGCGCCCATACACAGTCAGCAGTCAGCAGGTGGTGAGAGCTAATGGCACAGTGGCCAATTTAAAGCACCTGGCTCTCCCTGGCCAGTTCCACTTGGCTCTGGACAGAAGGCAGAGAGCAAGGAAGCTGTTCTGCTTTTTCCACTGGACGCATCTTTTCCTCAAATGATCCTTCTCCACAGTTCTATGGGTTTCCCTGAACTCATGGATGGTTGAGGGACTCTGACTTTAACTTGGTGAGTTCTGCTAAGTTTTATTGCATGTCTGAGCCCCATTCAAATTGTTATAAATATTTATCCTGTCACCAGAGCATACAGGTCCATTATCTAGGTCTCTTCTCCCCTGGGTGTGGAGCGGGGCACGGGTTTGAAAGGTGGGTGAGACATACACACTCTTCATACACAGATCTCAGATAGGGAAACGGCCCAAGGCGCTGCCAGGCTGGGTGCTGCTGCTCCTCCCCTGTGGGAACTTGGGAGAGTCTCGATTCATAATTTCCTGTCATTGATAGGATAATGGCGGTTTTTTTTTTTTTTTTTTTTTTTGTGTGTGTGTGTGTGGTACTGGGGGTTGAACCCAGGGCCTCACGCTTGCATGCTCTGCAAGGGCTGGACCACTGAGCTGCACCTCCAGCCCATTTTTTTACTTTTTTTGAGACAGGGTCTCGATAAGTTATGCAGACTGCCTCTGGTCTGGAACTTGCGATCCTCCCGCCTCCGCCTCCCGAGCCCCTGGGATTACAGGCGTGTGCCACCACGCCCTGCTTGAGTTTTGGTTTTTAAGACTCCTCCCCAGCCCTACCACTCTAGGAGAACGTTTCGGCGTTTTCAGAAGCACCCTGGCCTCAGCTGCACACGCACAGGTCTGCCTTCATTCCGGGGAGGGTGGGACCCAGGCTGGAATCTGGGACAAGTTGTTCAGATGGGCTGTCCAGGCTCCGGGCCATAAGCACTAAACACTTGCGTTGTACACACACGGATGCCTCTCTCTGAATGCCTTTACCCACCGTGGTGGTCAGAACCAGGAAAGGGGAGGTGTACTACATCAGGACCCGGGCCAAGAGGGGCGCCAGATCACGGGGACTGAGAGGCCTTCTCTACGTCTTACTGAGCAGAGTACGGATGGCTATAGCACTCCATTTGTTTTCAATTTTTGTTAATGGGGTTTCGGAAAGACCCGTGTAATGAATACCGGGGTACTCATCACCCAACTCCAGCAGTTAGGAAAGGCTTCCCATTGCCCTTCTCCAGAACACTTGACTCTAATTATATTTTATTTCAAGGCAAATCTCAGATATCCTATAAGTTCACCTGTAATGTAGGAGGTATATCTGACAGACATAGATTACATAATTATATAACATAAAACAGTATATAATATATATATGTTACATTATAGCCTACATTATACATTATGTATATACTATACATAATGTATATACTATATACATAATAGTATTATACATAATGTATTATAATACATTATGTATACATAATGTATAATAGTATTATAATAGTATTATATTATAATAGTATAATATAATTATAATTATATAATTATATAATTATATTTATATAATATATTTATATTTATATAATATATATTATATAAATATATATAAATATATATTATAATATATATAATATATATATTTATATTTATATATAATATTTATATAATATAATTATATAATTATAATTATAATTATATAATTATATAATTATATAATTATAATATAATTATAGTATAATAGTATTATAATAGTATAATAGTATAATAGTATAATAGTATGTATATACTATACATAATGTATATACTATATACATAATAGTATTATACATAATGTATTATAATACATTATGTATACATAATGTATAATAGTATTATACATAATGTATATACTATAATATACATTATAGCCATATAATGTATATACATACATTATAGCCTGTAGCCCTGTGGCGTCCAATCCCATCAGATCTCAGAAGCTAAGCAGGGTCAGGCCTGGTTAGTACTTGGATGGGACACTACCTGGGAATACCAGGTGCTGTAGATATGTGTACATATATATATATATATATATATATATATATATATATGTATATACTATAGACTATATACTGTCTATAGTGACTATATACAGCCTGCAGCTGTAGCCCTGTGGCATCTGATCCCGTCAGATCTTGGAAGCTAAGCCTGGTTAGTACTTGGATGGGAGACTGCCTGGGAACACCAGGTGCTGTAGGCTTGGGAGACAGACCTGGTAACCCACTCCCCAAAATCAATCCGCCACTGAATACCCTGTGAATGGCAGAGAAGCACTGCTAATAGTGTTTCACCTGTTGTATGTAGGATCGCTATGAGTAGGATACCAATGTGAGAGCACCTAACAACAACAACAACAACAACAACAACAACATACATTATATAACTTTAATGTCATAATCACACCTAACAAATTTGACAATATTATCTATACCTAGTCCATATTCAAATTTCACTGGAGCATTTTGAACTATGTGCAAATCGTGAAGGGTGGGTTGGCTTAGTCTATGATTCATTCATTCATTCAGCCATCCATTCATTCAGCTGACGCCGTGAATCTTCAGTGTGGCCAGGTCTTATAGGAGGTTATTGCTTCATCGAGAAGACAAGCATGCATGATTGTGAAATCGTGGGCTAAGAGGACAGGGAGACTGCTGTATGGTGTGACTGTCACCAAGGAGGGCAGGAGGCCTGCAGAGGTCTCCTGAGGGATGAGGAGGGGGCTGCCCTGTGAGGCCCCCCAGCCCGTTGGAGGGAGCAGGCAGCTGGGAGGAGGGTGCGAACTATGCCAGGCCCTCCGACAGCACCAGGGACTGTCTCCTCCACAATCCTGCAAGGCAGCTACCCTTCTGGGCCAGAGGGCAGAATGACAAGAATGTCGACCTGGCCAAGCTGATGGTCTCCTGGCAGAGGACTGACAGTGTCCCCGTAAAGAAATCCTACAGCATGTGGAAAGTGTGGGCGAGGGAAAAGAAACCACAGCAGAAACATGGTAAGTGGGGTCAGTGGTGCGGGAGGGGCTGGCTGGCAATCAACAAAGGGGGATTATGGGGGCAGGTGGCAGAAACTGAGCAGACGCTCACCGTTCTATGTTTTCCTCCCCTGCACACAGGAAGACCTGGTTCCCAGCCTTCTCTGCAGTCGGGCTGGGAGAATGGAACTGGGATCTGGCCGGCAGAATGCAGGTGGAAGCAGCGCAAGCCACTTCATAGCTCCCTGAGCTCTTTCTTCCTCTCTGATGACCATGGAGGCCACACACTGGAGATTAGAGAGCAGAGCCCTGGCCCCTGAGTTACTAGCTAGGAATCGAATTTTAAAACCCTAAATGTGGAGTCAGGCTGGGATTTAGCTCAGCTGGTAGAGCGCTGCGCTGCAGTCTCTAAGGTCCCGAGTTCAATTCCCAGCACTGCAAAAATGGGAGAAGGACCTGGCAATCCACTCCCAAGGCAATCCCGAAACAGCCATGGAAAACCTTATGAGGGTTGCTATGAGTCGGATACTGACTCGATGGCACCTAACAACAACAACAACAAATGTGGAGTCAGGTGTCATTGTTGTTGTTAGGTGCCTTCGAGTCATGTCTGACTCATAGCGACCTTCACAGGGTTTTCAGTGGCTGACTGTTTTCAGGATTGCCTCAGGAGTGGATAGCCAAGTCCTTCTCCCATTTTTGTAGTGCTGGGAATCAAACTCAGGACGTCAGAGTCTGCAGTGCAGTCCTCTACCAACTGAGCTAAATCCCAGCTCTAGGTGTGGTGGTACACATCTATAATCTCAGCACTTGGGAGGCTGAGGCAGGAGGATCGACTTGAGTTTGAGGCCAGCCTGGTCTCCATGATGGGTTCCAGGCCAGCCTAGACTACACAATAAAACCCTGTCTCAAACAAACAAACAACCTCCTCCCCAAAAATCAATCCCCTCAGCCCCATAGGAAAACAAAAAAACTAAAACAAAAACAAGCAAAACAAACAACCCCCCAAGCCCTAAGTGTGAATCTAATGTACACATTGAAATCGCTGTCTCTTCTCCTACCACTACCCTGCCCATTCTCTAGTGCTCTTCCTACCTTTTCTACGTATATTTTTTTTTTTAGGAGAAAATGTCTTTAATATGTAGAGTTCATAAAAATTAACATGTAAAATATCATCTCTGTTAGAAAAATAAGGAAAAGACTTACAAAGCAAAGCAACTTACAGAAGTAATATAAATAGCCAGAAATCTCCATATGTACTATAGTTTCAAATAAATGGAATCATAAAAGCCAAAAATAAACATGTACTAGTTACTTTTGCATTGCTATCACAAAATACCTAACAGAATCAACATAAGGAAGGAAAGCTATATTTTAGCTCATCGTTTCAGGTTTAGTCTGTAGTCTCTTGGCCTCATGTGTCTGAGCCATTGTAGTGGAAGTGTGTGGTGGAAGACAGCTGTTCGAATCACAGGCAGCAGAGCAACAGACAGGAAGCAGCCAGGGGTAATAACCCCCCCAGGGATCCATCCCCACTGACCAACCTCATCCAGCCAGGTCCTACCTCCCCATGTTTCCACAGTCTCCCAAAATAGCACCACCGCTGGGGACCAAGCATATAGACCTGTGAGCCTGTGGGGGACATTTCCTAATCAATCTATAACAAAACAGAAAAAAATGTGACTTCACTGTTCATGAAGTGCTAGCCTCAGATACTCCTCTGTGGTGTGAGCTGGCTATGTTTTAAAAGTGAATATAGGCAGTGTTGCTGAAGAAACGATGAAACGTTTCCTATATGCTGAGGCTGAACAGACACCTTGATACGAACTTTTCAGAAGACAATGCAGCAGTGTTTTCCGAGAACCTTAAACCTGTTTCTGCATTTTGACCTCAGTGATAGCAACTCCAGGGATATCGCCTAACAAAATAACCAGAGATACTTTCAGGAACTTATATAGATAAAAGAAGAAAGAAAAAGAAAAGAAAAGAAAGAAAAAGAAAGAAAAGAAGCCTGCCACAGTGACGGACACCTGCAGTCCCAGCTACTCAGGAAGCTGAGGCAGGAGGATCTGTTGAGCAGAGGACCTCAAGGCTGGCCTACATAACACAGCTAGATGCTGTTTCAAAAAATAAAAAAGTATGCGGCCGGGCGAGGTGGCACATTCCTGTAATCCCAGTGGCTCGAGAGGCGGAGGCAGGAGGATCGCAAGTTTGACACCAGAGGCAGTCTGCGTAACTTAGGGAGACCCTGTCTCAAAAAGTAAAAAAATGGGCTGAGGGTGCAGCTCAGTGGTCCAGCACTTGCAGAGCACGCAAGGGTGAGGCCTTGGGTTCAACCCCCAGTACCGCAAAAAAAAAAAAAAAAAAAAAAAAAAAAAAAAAAAAAAAAAAAAAAAAAAAAAAAAAAAAAAAAAAAAAAAAAAAAGGTAAATAAAACAAAAAGTAAAAAGAATGTTTTTCACAATTTAAAAAAATTAAACTATTTGACACCTTTTGCTGAGATAAAAGAAACTCATATTTTCCCAGTGGACCTAGAACTGGGACATGAAGAACTCATTAAAAAATCTTTAAAAGAATCTTTTCATTTTTTTCTTGCACTGTGTTTTGGGTTTTGTGATTTCTTCTCAGATGCAAGAAAGCAGCTGCCCAGGGCCATGAGGACAGGGTGAGAAACAGGACTGCAGGCTGGCGCCTCTGTCTCTCTCAGGCACCTGTGCAGCAAGCACAGCCCTTTGTTTAGTAAGGCTTCGTCCAGGTAATAAATTCGACCCTCAGAAGGTGGCGCTCTGCCAGTTCTCCCAGAGTCCCCAACAATGAATCCAATCCACTGCCAATGTTTTTTGTTGTTGTTGTTTTGTTTTTGTTTTTTGTTTGTTTGTTTTCATTTTTAATAAACTGTAGCATTAAAACAGGAAGAAAAATCAATAAATTAAAATGAGTCCTTTATCGAGACTCTAAGCATCTTGCTGCAACAGATCCTAGAGCAAGCAGGGGACTGATTCTTCTCTTTCCATTATTACGGTAATCGAAAATTTTCACTTAGGAATAAGATGGATTCAAAGTAATGTCGGTCTAAAAAAATAAAGCCTGAAAGAATGCTGTTCGTCTTCTTCCTTATGTCACACTGGGCCAGGTACTTTAGCAATCTGTTCCCACATTTGTGAAATGAGAAAGGTAATTCCCTGGTGAAAGTTGTTAGACTCAAAATGGAGTCACTGTCAACGCTGCCTGCAGCAGTAGCCCTGTGGCATCCGATCCCGTCAGATCTCGGAAGCTAAGCAGGGTCGGGCCTGGTTAGTACCTGGATGGGAGACTGCCTGGGAACACCAGAAGCTGTAGGCTTGGGAGAAGGACCTGGCAACCCCCTCCCAAAGATCAATCTGCCACTGAAAACCCTATGAACAGCAGGGAGGGAAGCACTGACAATAGTGTTTCCCCTGTTGTACAGAGGGTGGCTATGAGTTGGATACTGACTCGATGGCACCTAACAACAACAACAATGTCAAAGCTAATGAAAAGGAGTTGGGAGGCTGTGAAGGAGGGTCCACACGCAGCTCTGCCCAGGAACAAGAACCATCACAAGAGCCTCTGCTGAACCACAACCTTGCAGTTAAGGCCCCTTCTGTGAGGACATCTTTCCAGTAACATCCAGTCCTAACCGGAGCCTTGCCAGGAGCTTTGCTAATCCACAACCTTGCAGTCTGCATGGCTTCTGTGACAACTCTCTCCTAGCAACCACCTGGGCCCATACACCACCTGCTCTGAACCCCTGCGACCAGTGAACTTTGGTTTCCAAACAATGAGCGCAGACTTCACTTTTTACCTTTAAAAGCCTCCCTTTCCCTCAGCCTCCCCGGGTAAGCCGTGCACCATCACAGCATTCATATCCTGGATTATAAGCCCTTGTTGTTCCCAAATAAACTCATGTTTTTTCTCTGGAGAGTCTCTATCTGCTATGTAGGTTGACATCCTCCCCCGCTACAGGCTATTGTGAAGATAAAACGAGAGGAAACAAGCCAAGTACCTAACACAGTGCCCAGGCTATGGTAAGTGCCAGCAAATATTTCCTCCTTTTCTTGGGGCAAGGCAATGCATGACAGTACCTAAAGGAAAATGAAAAATGAAGCCGGGTGCAGTGGCGCACGCCTGTAATCCAAGCGGCTCAGGAAGTGGAGGCAGGAGGATTGCAAGTTCGAAACCAGAGGCAGTCTGCGTAACTTAGTGAGACCCTGTCTCAAAAAGTAAAAAAAAAAAAAAAAAAAATGGGCTGGGGGTGCAGCTCAGTGGTCCAGCACTTGCAGAGCATGCAGGTGCGATGCCCTGGGTTCAACCCCCAGTACCGCAAAAAGAAAAAGAAAAAAAAAATGGAGAATTAAAGATGGGAGGGAGAAATAAGGCCAAGAGATCCACCAGAGAACATGGTGACCATGAGTAATGAGGAGATATAGTATTCTGGAAAAATGCAGAGAAAGTGGATGTTAAATGTTCTCACAATAAAAATGATGTGAGGTAATGCACTTGTTAATTTGCTAGGCTTAACCATTCCACAGCATACAGTTCTGTCAAAACATCATGCTGTACGCGATGCATATGTACAATTTTATCTGTAAATTAAAAAAAAATAGATGAAAAGAAGAAATTAAGATGGTCTTGGAGCAGTCACACAAAACGGAGTTCCAAAGTTATAACAAAAAAGAATTAGGGTATCCTTTGTAGAAATGTTTAAGAATGGAAAGTGTTTAGTAGATATATTCTCATACGATATGCTTATGTAGTGGATAAGATCTGAATTTGGAATCGGAATTCCTGGGCTCTAGGCCCTTCCCGTCTCTTAATGTGATACTTGTCTTTTTCTAATGTAAAAGAAAGTCTAAATGTCATTTTGTATTTCTACTGGGACTGGCCTGCAGCTGTAGCCCTGTGGCATCTGATCCCGTCAGATCTCGGAAGCTAAGCAGGGTCGGGCCTGGTTAGTACCTGGATGGGAGACCGCCTGGGAACACCAGAAGCTATAGGCTTGGGAGAAGGACCTGGCAACCCCCTCCCAAAAAGCAATCTGCCATTGAAAACCCTATGAATAGCAGAGAAGCACTGACAATAGTGTTTCCCCTGTTGTACAGAGGGTCGCTATGAGTCGGATACCGACTCGACGGCACCTAACAACAACAACCACAACAACCGGGACTGGGCTCAATCCCTGACAGCAGGCTGTTCTAAAGAGTGAGCCTGCCCTTTGCTTCCTTGCTCACACGGTGCCCCTTCTGTGCTCTGCTCTTCTCTCCACTTCTCTCCACCTTGCTGATTCCCTCTCCACTTCTCTCCACTTCACCACGTTATAACACAGTCAGGCATCCCCTGCCAAGTGCCAGCACCATGAGCCAAATAAAGCTCCTTTCTTTATAAAGTACCCAACTTCAGGTATTTTGTTATATCAACACAAAGCAAAGACACTATCTTAATATTACACTGTACTTGCTTTATCTCATATCCACCTGTTAATGTCGTATCTGTCCAGCAGCTTGGGGTCAATGAATAAGGCAGGAATATTAACCACTCAGGCACCAAGACTTAGTGAATAAGGGAGACTGAGGTGGGGCCGGTGCTTTCAAGTGCACTGCCCCTAGTCAGTGTCTCAAGCTTTTTCTTAGGCTGTTCTTATGAGTCAAGGGAGCAGTGGGGTAAGGCTTGATTTTCTGACAGTTTCCTGTCTATATACTGCTGCAATAGCTTTTGAATGATCTTTAGAAAAATTTTACTTGAATGTGGTATTAATGATATTGTTCAATAATTTCTGCATTTGGTTGGATCCCCTTTCTCGTTAACAGGCACAAATATGGATCTCTTCTAGTCAGTTGGCCAGGTAGCTGTTTTCCAAATCTCTTGGCATAAACAAATGAGCGCCTCCAGTACTGCATCTGTTTGATGAACCATCTCAATTGATATTTCATCAATTCCTGGAGACTTATGTTCTACCAAAGCCTTCAAGGCAGCTTCCACTTCTTCCTTCAGTACCACCGGTGTTTGATCATAGGCTACCTCTTGAAATTGTTGATTATCTGCCAATTCTTTTTGGTAGAGTGACTCTGTGTATTCCTTCCGTCTTCTTTTGATGTTTCCTACATTGTTTAATATTTTCCCTGTAGAATGGTTCACTATTGTCAACCAAGGCTTGAATTTTTTCTTCACTTCCTTAAGCTTGAGAAACACAGAGCATGTTCTTCCATTATTGGTTTCCTGTCTCCAGCTCTTTGCACATGTCATTATAATATTTCTTTTTGTCTTCTCCAGCTGCCTTTTTTTTTGTGTGTGTGTGATACTGGGGGTTGAACCCACGGCCTCATGCTTGCATGCTCTGCAAGTGCTGGACCACTGAGCTGCACCCCCAGCCCATTTTTTTACTTTTTTGAGACAGGGTCTTGCTAAATTACACAGACTGTCTCTGGTCTCAAACTTGCGATCCTCCTGCCTCCGCCTCTTATGACTCTGGGATTACAGGTGTGCACCACCACCACGCCTGGCTTCCAGCTGCCTTTTGAAATCTTCCGTTTAGTTCCTTACCTTCATCATGTCTTCCTTTTACTTTAGCTGCTTGACATCCAAGGGAAGTTCCACAGTCTCTTTTGACATGTAATTTGGTCTTTTCTTTTTCCCCTGTCTTTTAAATAACCTTTTGCTTTCCTCATGAATGATGTCTTTGATGTCATGCCATAACTTGTCTAGTCTTTGATCATTAGTGTCTAATGGACTTACCGGATCAAATTGACTACATTTGTAGAAAGAGATGATGAGAAACCTCAATATCAGATGTTAGAACAAGACCAGGTACTGACTGTGGATCAGACCATCTACCCATCTATCATCCAATAATTCACTTTACATTTTTTATATTTCAAAGTTAATTGTAGACAAATTTACTACACAGCTCTCCCCAAATACTTCATGATTATTTAAAGTTCAAATTTTTCTAGCTTTTGCTCTTGAGATAATTTTTTTTCAGTGGGGATGGAGTTTGAACCCAGGGCCTCACAAATGCTTTACAAGTGCTCTACCACTGAGCTGCACCCCTACCCCATTTTAAAATCTTTTATCTTAAGAGAGGGTCTTGCTAAATTACGCAGGCTGCCTCTGGCCTCAAACTTGCGATCCTCCTGCCTCTGCCTCCCGAGTTGCTAGGATTACAGGCGTGAGCCTCCACACCCAACTTGAGGTAAAATTTAAATATAACAAAACACAGACATCTGAAGTGTACCCTCACCGATAAGTGTAGACTCAAAACCCTCTCATAATATAGGACATCCTTGTTGTTGTTGTTAGGTGCAGTCAAGTCGGTATCCGACTCATAGCGACCCTACATACAACAGGTGAAACGCTATTATCAGTGCTTCTCTGATGTTCATAGGGTTTTCGATGGCAGATTGATTTTTGGGAGTGGGTTGCCGGGTCCATGTCCCAAGCCGACAGCACGTGGTGTTCCCAGGTGGTCTCCCATCCAAGTACTAACCAGGCCCGTCCCTGCTTAGCTTCTGAGATCTGACAGGATTCGATGACACAGGGCTACGGCTGCAGGCATAGGACATCCTACCACTCCTGAATTCTCTTCATGCCCCTTCCTACTCAATCCTTGCTCCCGTCTTAGAAGCAATTAGCATTTTGCCTTTTTCTACCGCAGACTACCATAAACTAGTTTTTTTCCACTACACAACTTCATACAAATGGAATCATCTATCATGAAATCTTTTGTGTAAGGCTTCTTCTACTCAGCATGATGATTTTGTGATTCACCCACATTACTGCATGTCTCAGCGGGCTGTTCTCTTTATTATGGAGAAGTGGCACTGCATGAATATTCCACAATTTGTTTATTCACCGATGGACAAGCTGGCTGCTTTCCAGCATTGTCATTTATAGATTAAACTGCTATGAATATTCTTATTCGTGTCTTTTTCGTGAACTTCTTGAATATCTTTTTGCTACCCTAATAGATATGTCAGGGTACCTTTACATTGCCATCATTTCCATACCGTTAATTGCCGATGACGCCTGCAATTTTCCCTCTGTAATAATGGTACCACTTCCTGAGTGCTCTCTATGGTGAGAGGCCCTCTAATTTGTTCTCATGAAAATCCAGCAAAGTAGTCATAATTATATTGTTTTACATGGGCAGGGACAGGCAGGTGCATTCAGCAAGTTGGACGAGTGGCCTTGACTCATCACGGAAGCTGAGGCTCTGTCCAGGATCCCTGTGCACCCCTGAGCCTGCGGC
Source organism: Pedetes capensis (assembly GCA_007922755.1). Classification (NCBI taxonomy): domain Eukaryota; kingdom Metazoa; phylum Chordata; class Mammalia; order Rodentia; family Pedetidae; genus Pedetes; species Pedetes capensis. Next base: position 17,450 of record VMDO01007855.1, read on the forward strand.
AGTGGCTCTAAGCAAATCACCTGGCCATGTCTTCTGCTCACTTCCTGGAGGGGCACCTGGACTTTTATACTATGCGCTTCTACCAGTTTGTATCACTTTGGCAGTGAGTTCTTTGCCATTATGTTGGCGACCTATTTTCCCATTCCGTTATTTTCCTTTTAATATCAAAATCGATTTCCTGAAGTTGTAATGGCTGGCTGGGATTTAGCTCAGTTGGTAGAGCCCCGTTCTGCAGTCTCTGAAGTCCCGAGTTCGATTCCCAGCACCGCAAAAATGGGAGAAGGACATGGTAATTCACTCCCAAGGCAATCCTGAAAACAGTCAGCCATTGAATACCATATGACGGTCGCTATGAGTCTGACTCGACTCGATGGCACCTAACAACAACAACAACAAAGTTGTATGGGAAGGTACGTAGGTGAACTTGGCTTTCAGTTCACTGTTTTTACCTCTGAACATGATCCAACCTGCCCACCAAGCACCTCTAAAAGAGTAGCTGTCTGTCCACAACACCCTGCTCAGGACAGAGCTCTTTAAAGTTAGCGCTAAGAATCAGAGAGTAGATTCTGGTTTATGCTTCATTCATCCGCCTTCTTTACTTCTTCTCTGCTGCCTTTGAAGTTCAAAGTTTAGCAATTTCTAAAGACAAGGTCAGAGCCGGAAGAGCCTCCCAAGGCTGTAGGTTCATTTATCTGGTGGATGCCAACTGTGTGAGGTCTCGGTGGGCAGTCAGCTTGGGCATTAGCAGGCAATATGGACAAAAAGGGGATTGAAATTGACTCCTACCCTTTGGTCATGATGAACGAAGCCACACGGGAGACAAATCTCTAAGGACATTGGATCCATTTTTGGGCTCCATGCCCTAATCCAAGTCATTGAGACATTTTATAAAACAGAGATCCCAGGCTTACATCATACGAGGTGCCCACAGCTGGGCACCCAGGGCTGACGTCACACTGGGTGTGCCCTTGTTGTTGTTGGTGGTGTTGTTAGGTGCCGCCAAGTCATGTCCGACTCATAGCAACCCTCATAGGGTTTTCAATGGCAGATTATTTTGGGGTTGCCTTGGGAGTGGGTTGCCACGTCCTTCTCCCATTTTTGCGGGGCTGGGAATTGAACTCAGGACCTCAGAGACTGCAGAGCAGTGCTCTACCAACTGACCTAAATTCCAGCCCAGGTGTGCCCTAGTTTGAGCAAAACTAGTGGGAGCATGTTGGCCTGCAGCTGTAGCCCTGTGGCATCCGATCCCATCAGATCTCGGAAGCTAAGCAGGGTCGGGCCTGGTTAGTACCTGGATGGGAGACCGCCTGGGAACACCAGAAGCTGTAGGCTTGGGAGAAGGACCTGGCAACCCCCTCCCAAAAAATCAATCTGCCATTGAAAACCCTATGCACAGCAGAGAAGCACTGACAATAGTGTTTCCCCTGTTGTACAGAGGGTCGCTATGTGTCGGATACCGATTCGACGGCACCTAACAACAACAACAACATGTAGGAGCATGCGCCCATACTCTCTTCCTCCAGTCCTTTCTCTTCCTCTCCACCCCATGACCTCTGCTCTGCTCTTCCCTCTCCAGCAACCACATGCTCACCCTTCCTTCTCTCAGGCCCACCACCTTCTCTGTTTATCCAAGGCAGTTTTCCTTCTAAAAGCCTGCTTAACTCTCCTCTGGCTTTACCTTCCTCTGGGGAGTAGAAACATCCTTATGGCAGGCCACCCAGGGAACACAGATTTTTCCAGTTTCCTTTCCAGAGCTACGTATGCATCTCCAGGTGCATCCATTTTTCCCGGTGATTATTCCTTAAAGGTGTACTATCTTTAATAAGCCTTTTCTATACTCTCTACCGGCTGGGATTTAGCTCAGTTGGTAGAGCTCTGCGCTGCAGTCTCTGAGGTCCCAAGTTTAATTCCCAGCACTGCAAAAATGGGAGAAGGGCCTGGCAATCCGCTCCCAAGGCAATCTCGACACAGTCAGCCATTGAAAACCCTATGAAGGTCGCTATGAGTCGGATACTGGCTCCATATCACCTAACAACAACAACAATACTCTCTACCAGGGCTGGGATTTTAGTTCTGTTGCTAAGGTCCTGGGTTCGATTCCCAGCAGTGCAAAAATGGGAGAGGGATGTGACAATCCACTCCTAAGGCAATCCTGAAGCCATTGAAAACCCTCTGAGGGTCGCTATGAGTCGGAGTATGACTCAACAGCACACAACAACAACATACTCTTGATCATAATTTCTGTGCCAGGTATAAATTCTTTTATATCCCAAACACAAAGACTGAGGTTTTGCTGTTTTGCTGACTGCCTCCTGCTCCTACCGCTCCAACTGGCAAGCTCCCATGTCTGCACCTGCATCCCGGTTACACTGTGGTGCCCCTATCTAGAAAGATGGATAATGCCTGGTCTCTGACCAAATCTGTTGAGGGAGTGGATGTCTTGTTGTTATTGTTGTTGTTGTTGTTAGGTGCTGTCAGTTGAGTCCGACTCATAGCGACCCTCATAGGGTTTTCAATGGCTGAAACTGTTTCAGGATTGCCTTCGGGGTGGGTTGCCACGTCCTTCTCCCAGTTGTTGTTCTTAGGTGTCTTCTAATTGGGTTGTGAAGCCTCTGAGTGAGGAACTAGAAAAAAAATGGAAGTTTTGGGGCACAATGAGTCCAGCTTTGATATGTGAGCTTCAGGAGTCTGCAGGTCACCCAGGTGGTGACCTCTACAAGGGAATCTTCTGTTAGAAGCCACATCTCATTGGCAGATACAGACTTGGGAGGCCTCTGCGGATGCGTGGAGATTGAGTCAACCACCAGTGGGGTTGGCCAAGGAGAGTGAGTGGAGGGGACAAAAGTCGAGCCTTCCCCATCAAGGGAGCAAACAAAAGAAGGAGCCCTGAAGAAACAGTCCAAAGATGGAGAGCGGATGTGGAGACAGGGAGCCTGAGTTACCCCAAGACTGCTGCACCCCAAGACTGCTGCACCCCAAGACTGCTGCACCCCAAGACTGCTGCGGTGGAGAGGCCGGGAAGGTAGGCGCTAGAAACAATGTTTGGCAGCAGAAGGGCCTCTGGGAGGCTCAGCATGGTTTCAGGGGGTTGGGCATGGGTCAGGGAGGGAAATTGAGGCTGCGGGTAACAGAGCAATGAATGAGAGATCGGAAGTGGAGACACAGTGTAGACTTTTTTAAAAATGGTGTCATTATAATGGATATATGGATGATTTCGGGATTTTGAAGTTACATTGCCCAACAGGGTCCCAGCAGGTGCATGGTATAGATTTGCAGATAGGAAAAGGAGCATGGTTAGAATGCCTAGATCGGGGTAGTCAAGGAAATTCTTATTACATTTGTTGTCGTCAGGTGCCATCAGTCAGGTCTGAGTCACAGCAGCCTTAAGTACAACAGAGTGAAACATTCCCTGACATTGTGCCATGCCTGGCACTATGTCAATCCCTCTCTCCTATTCATAGGGCGTTCAATGGCTGATTGTTTTGGGATTGTGTTTTGGGAATGGGCTGCCAAGTCCTCCCATTTTTTGCAGTAGTGGGGATTGAACTCAGGGCCTCAGTGTGCAGACCAAGCAATCTACCAACTGAGCTAAACCCCAGCCCCTTATTACATTTGTTGTTGTTAAATGTCATCAAGTTCAGTCCAACTCATAGCGACCCTATGTACAATGGAATGAAACATTCCTCTATTCTGTGCCAGGCACATGATCTTTTTTATACGTAAGCCCATTGTTGCAGCCACTGTGTCAATCCATCTAGTTGAGGGTCTTCCTTTTTTCGTTGACCTGCCACTCTCCCACACACGATGTCTTTCTCCAGTGACTGGACCCTCCTGACAACATGTCCAAAATAGATAAGACACAGTCTAGCCATCCTTGCTTCCAAGAAGCACTCTGGTTGCACTTCTCCCAGGATGGATCTGTTGGCTCTTTTGGCAGTCCATGGCGTATTTAATATTTATCTCCAGCACCATAATTCAAAGCATCAGTTCTTCTCCTGTCTCCTTTATTCCATGTCCAGCCTTCATAAACATATGATATGACTGGACATACCATAGCATGAGTCAGGTGTAGCTTCATCTTCAGTGTGACATCTTTACTTTTCAACACTTAAAGAGGTCTTTTGCAACATCTTTTCCAAGGAAATGTGTCTTTTGATTTTTTGACTGCTGCTTTCATGGATGTTAATTGTAGAACCAAGTAAAGCAAAATCGTGGACAAGCTCAATCTTTTCTCCATTTATCCTGAAGCTGCATACTGAACCAGTTGTAAGGATTTTTGTGTTGTTGATGTTAAGGTGCAATCCATACTGAAGGCCGTGTTCTTTCATCTTCATTGGTAAATGTTTCAAATTCTCTTCCCTTTCAGCAAGCAGAGTTGTGTCGTCTGCATAATGCAAGTTGTTGATGAGTCTTCCTCTGGTCCTGATGCCATGTTCTTCATAAAGTCCAGCTTCTGGGATTATTTGCTCAGCACAGAGATTGAAGAGGTATGGTGAAAGGATAGAGCTCTGATGCACACCTTTCCTGACTTTAAACCAGGCGGTTTTCCTTGTTCTGTTTGAACCACTGCCTCCTGGTCCGTGTACAGATTCCTCCTGAGTACAATTAAGTGCTCTGGTATTCCCATTCTTCACAATGTTGTCCACAATTTGTTGTGATCCACGCGGTCAGATGCCTTTTCATAGTCAGGAAAACATAGATAAACATCTTTCTGGTGTTTTCTGCATTTGGCTGATAACCGTCTGACATCATAGTCGCTGGTGAATTACCCAGGCCTGTTAGTTTTAATTGTAGTCCATAATCTGGTTTGGTGAGATTCTTAGGGAAGCATTGGCTCCTGTGTGGGTGGCTCGCATCACAGCTTTCCTTTTGTGGTTGTGCTAGGAGGATTTTTTTTTTTTTTTTTTTGTGGTACTAGGGGTTGAACCCGGGGCCTCACGCTTGCATGCTTTGCAAATGCTGGACCACTGAGCTGCACCCCCAGCCCATTTTTTTACTTTTTGAGACAGGGTCTTGCTAAATTACGCAGATTGCCTCTGGTCTCGAACTTGTGATCCTCTTGTCTCTGCCTCCCGAGCTGCTGGGATTACAGGCGTGCACCACCGTGCCCGGCTTGGTTGTGCTAGAAGTTTTGATGGTGAGACTCAGACCAGATCTCAGGGCGAAAACCCTTTTCTGCCCATGTCCCTCCAGGGATCCCTATCTTTCTATCCTGCCTCATGAACTACTCCCACTGTGGTACGAGGAGACCCAGGGGCATGGGAGAGGCTCAGGGTATCGGGCACCGAGTGAGGACCTGACCTGCAGCCTCAGCAGCCTGCTCTAGGCTCGTCTTCTCTCTTTCGGTGCATCTAACCAGTGTTAGGGCGCCCTGTGAAACATTACAACGCCATGTCCTCAAGCGGCTCACAGATAGGTGAGCAGGGACTGCCCAGGCCTGTGACATAGGCCCTGATGGTATGAGTTCAGTTGCCTCTAGGCAAAATGCCTGTCTGGGGACGGAGACACACTCAGGTCTGCTGGTGGACAGCAAGGTGCCTTGCTCAAGCGTCCTAACCTCCCTGCCTTTGGGGTCCTTTTCTGTTAAGGGCAACACCAGAGTTGCATGTGGGCCAGGCCTGTTGTGTTAGGGCTGCCTCACAGCTATCAGGTTGTCACCGAGATGAAATGAAATCTCGGGATGCAGCTGGGGTCCCAGTGACTTCCAGTAAGAGAAGAAAAGACTGAAGCCCTGTGCTGGGCGCAGTGGCGCATGTCTGTAATCCCAGCGGGAGGCAGAGGCAGGAGGAGCGGAAGTTGGAGACCAGAGGCAATCTGTGTAACTTAGCGAGACCCTGTCTCAAAAAGTAAAAAAATGGGCTGGGGGTGCAGCTCAGTGGTCCAGCACTTGCAGAGCATGCAGGTGCAAGGTCCTGGGTCCAATCCCTAGTTCTGAGGAAAAAAAAAAGACTGAAGCCCTGAGCAGGGAGATGCCTGGAGGGCTGTGGTAAAGACTAAATGAGACTTTTTTTTTTTACGCAGAACACCCCCGACAAAGCCTGGCTCCCCGCAGGTTCCTGCTAAGAGGTGGCTTGGGTGGTCCCTCAGGGTCCTGCGCCCTCCCTCCATCTCTCACTGCTCAGCTGCCTCCCAGATGAACCGCTGGGTTGGGCAGTTCCTCCCTTGTGATAATTGACACATGGCCAGTGTGTTTGCGAAAAGCAGGGAGCTCGGTGCTCCCATCTCTAAAGACCTAATCACACCTGGAAAGCCGGGGCCCAGATGCCAAGCCGGGTCCTGTGAGCTGAACAGGGGTTGGAAATTACCCAGGAACCTCTGCAGAGAAAGCCATTTCTCTGTCTGACACACAGGGGCCACTCTTGCCAGGCCCGGGCCTTGGTTGCCCACATAATGAGTCTGTGCAGACACAGACATATTTATTTCTCTTGTGGGTTCTTTAATGGAATGAGTGTCCACCAGAGGCCATTCCTCATCCCAGCTGTTCCTTCCAGGGAGTCAAGGCTGAGCAGAGCCGGGCTGGGCAGCGTCCTTCCCCACAAGGCACGTGGGCTCCTCCACAGCCCCAAACCTTAGTGTTGTGCCCGCAGTCAGAGGTCCCTCCGGTTCCCTGTCCTGGAGGCTTCTCCACTCGCAGGTGCCTGTGTGGGCCTGGTGAGCTGTCAGCTAATCCCTCCTGGGATTATCCAGCCAGGGCCCAGGAGCATTTCAGTTACAATAATACTGCTTACATTTCGGCAGCACTTGGCTTTCACATCCATTATCTCCTCTGATCCTCACTCACTGTAACCCTGTGAGGCAGGCATTAGCGTTGCCATTTGAGATTTGAGAGAAAGAGAGAGAGAGAGAGAGAGAGAGAGAGAGGGAGGAAAAGAGGGAGGGAGACAGGGAAAGAGGGGGGGAAAGGAGGGGGGGAGAGAGGGAGAGAGAGAAAGAGAGAGAAGGAGGGAGGGAGAGAGGGAGGGAGGGAAGGAGGAAAGGAGGGAGAGAGGGAGAGAGAGGCAGGAGAGAGAGAGAGACAGAGAGACAGAGAGACAGAGACAGAGAGGGGAGAGACAGAGAGACAGAGAGAGAGAGAGAGAGAGAGAGAGAGAGAGAACACGGATTTATGTCAGCCTAGCAAGAGCTGATGCCTGCAGCTGTAGCCCTGTGGCATCCGATCCCATCAGATCTCAGAAGCTAAGCAGGGTCGGGCCTGATTAGTACTTGGAGGGGAGACTGCCTGGGAATACCAGGTGCTGTAGGCTTGGGAGATGGACCCAGCAACCCGCTTCCAAAATTTAATCCGCCATTGAAAACCCTATGAACAGCAGAGAAGCAGTGACAATAGTGTTTCACCCGTTGTACGCAGGGTTCCTATGAGTCGGATACCGACTTGATGGCACCTGACAACAGCAAGCAAGAGCCAAGCCTGCAGCAAACCAAAGCAGCAAACTCAGAGCTCGGGTTTCTGACTGCTGGTCTCTTCTCACTGCAGCATCCTAAGTGCCTCACAAAAGCACCTAAACCCTGAGCTAGGTGTGTAGTGCACGCCTGTAATCCCAGCAGCTCTGGAGGCAGAGGCAAGAGGATCGCAAGTTCAAGACCAGAGGCAAGAGGATCGAAAGTTCAAGACCAGAGGCAGTCTGGGTAATTTAGCCAGACCCTGTCTCAAAAAGTTAAAGAAAAAAAGCACCCAAGCCCTAAAGGAGTGAATTTTTACTGGTGGAATTCCAGGCCCCCATGAGAAGCAACAGGGGTGCTGGTTTTGGAGGTTGGGGGGCCACCTGTTAGGTGATACCTGACAAATTACACTCCTGGGCAGCTACCTCCTCTGGGTGGATCTGGGCAGGCAATCTAAGTCACAACCTCCCCAGGCAAGAAAGCATCTCCCTGCAGGGGGTTGGACTCCTGGGCTGTCTTTGGAGATGCAGATAGAAAGCCTTACAAGCCGGGACTCTGCTGGCTGGCTGATCCTGACAAGGGCAAAGGCACAGTCTTTCAGGGTGGTAGGAAAGAGGGCGGGCTGACCCCGGGGTAACTCCAGCTGGCCCAGCACGTTCTGCAAGCACCATAAAAGCCTTTGCAAACATTAATTAATTCTCCCCACCCCACCAAGAAAAAGACAGAGACTATTTTCCAAGTACATCTAGGGAAGGTCTGGGTGACAAGATGGCCTCATTTGTCACCCCACCCTGAGCCCGCCTCTCTCCCTATCACACAAATCACCCGGCAAAATATGTCCAAATTGCCCAGCCAAACATTTGTCTTGGAGCCGCGCCTATCTGGAGGCTGTTTTGGTCCAAATCTCCCAGACTCGGGGGAGATTTCAGCCGCAGCTCATCTCTTTGTCAAGAGCCACTGGGACAAATGTGCAGCGGTGATGGCCTCTCCCCCGCCTCCTCGACTTTGGTTTTTTTTTCCCTTCTGTGGTCCTTGGTGGAAAATCTCTATCATCCACTCACCTGGTGCTGGAGATGGCAAGGGCCAGGTGAAGCCACAGAAGCCAGGTGGTTTTGCTTCTAAGTAAATTTCTCATGGTTAGTTTTTTTCAATCTCCAAGATAATGACATTCCTTCTCATGTCCCTTGGCCCAGTTTCCCCCAAGCCAGACACTGGCATTGTGGCAGAAGTGCTTTGTACACTCTGAAATGCAACAGGGATGTTAGTCCTTATTATTAGCCTCCCGCTCATTAGCAGAATTTCTTCTCAGTTCTTTGTACTACTTACCTATGAAACTGCGTGATGGTTAAGGCAACATAAAATGGTGAACTAAAGTGAAAGAGGGCTGGGATTTAGCTCAATTGGTAGTGCGCAGCTCTGCAGTCTCTGAGGTCCCGTGTTCGATTCCCAGCACTGCAAAAATGGGAGAAGGACGTGGTGATCCACTCCCAAGGCAATCCCGAGACAGTCAGCCATTGAAAACCCTATGAGGGTCACTGTGAGTCGGATATGACTCGAGGGCATCTAATAACGACAATGTAATTTTTTCTTTCTTTCACTTTGTTGTCCTTAGGTGCCTTTGACTTGTATCCGACTCAGCAACCCTCATAGGGTTTTCAATGGCTGACTGTTTCGGGATTGCCTTGGGAGTGGATCACCACGTCCTTCTCCCATTTTTGCAGTGCTGGGAATCGAACACGGGACCTCAGAGACTGCAGAACAGCACTCTACCAGCTGATCTAAATCCCAGATGCTAAAATTAAAATATTTTACCACAAAAAAATAATAAAAATGTTTTAGAAAATTGCACCTGTGCCATGTTAAATGCCTAGCTCCCTGGGGGAAGGGCATCTTGTGACATTCCTATCTTTCCTTGTGACTTGTCATTCATGGATTCCTTTTGCAAGTGGTTGTCAGTGTCCCAGCCCTGTCAGTGGTCACATCAAACAGGCCTTGTCCTGGCCTTTCAGTCTCGGGAGACAAAGGTGCTGGGGTCTGAGTGATGAATGTGGCTCAGGGAAGGGACAGGCACTGTGTTCCCTAACAAAGCTCGCCTTTTCTCCCCAGGGTCTAAATTAGCTGACCTGTCTCCCATAATTTCTTTATCTCGCTCCTGTTGTACCCAGCGGCTCAATCCCAGAAAAATACTCCAAGACACAAACAAACAGATCGGAAGCAGAAAAGTTTATTTAGACCAGCCGGCCGGCTACTTTCAGTCCCTGGAGTGGACTTTCAGAAAGCAGCATCCCACTCACGGTGGTTAGGGGCTTCGTAGCATAGGGGCAGAGAAGCAGAATTACAGAAGCAGAAACTTTTTTTTACGGTAAAAGGGTGGGGGTACAAAGCACAAAGTGAGTTTTCATTTCCCAGAGTTTAGCCATTTGCAGGAATTCCCTGAATTTGACCTTTTACAAAGTTATCTGGCGCTGCCATGTTTGTTAATTCAGCCCTTCAGCAGGCCCAGCCATCTCATGACACACCTGCCCTTATCAGCTTTTATTGAGGGCCAGTTTTTCAAGGAACCAGAGTGATTTTGAAGGGACCTAGGCCTGCTATCACACTCCAGTGCATTTAAATTCACTGAAATCTCAGTCTGAGCCTCTAATTTTCTAGATCTGGTGATTTCCAACAATAGTTAAAAGGATCCTTCAGTTTCTAATTTCTTGGGGGGGAGGGGAGAGAGAGCGAGAGCGAGAGCGAGAGCGAGAGCGAGAGCAACCAAATCCCCTCAGTTCCTGGAGGGCCCTACTGGGGATATCCCTAGATCCTCAACATTCAGTTCCAATGCAGAGGTGACCCAGAGCCTCCAGCTCAGCTCTCTGGGGTCCTGTGCCCTCCGGGTGCCCAGAGGGAAGTGGGTCTTCTCCATCTCTGCAAGATTAAGGGGCAGAGATCAGAACCGCCTGTCCCCCTCCCCCAGAGTCCCCCTCATCCCGGTTCCAAAGCCTCCTGCCCTTGGACCTCATACTGCGGCCACTGGCCCTGGGTGCCTTGCCATGGCTTTGACCTTCTCCTGTCCTTGGTGACAGTCCAGGCTCCCTCTGGGATGGCTGCCCTGGCTAAGTGCTCTGCCCAGCCGAGCTCTTGCCAGCTGTGTGTCCTCTCCCTTCTCCCTGGCTGGCAAGTGGCCCTGGCAGGAACTTGCTCAGAGCCGCCCAGGTTTCTCACGGCTCTGCCTCACCCGGGACTGCGTCCCCAGGGCATCGCGGTCCTCCGCTGGCGCTCATCTTTGTTCCGCTCTCGCGGAAAGATGGAGAGTTGGCTCCTACCCGTAACCCTTGACCCCCACGTCCATTTTCAACTGGCCACTTTGGGTTTTCCCTAGAAACGTCCCCAAATGAGCATGGCATCCAAGGGGACTTTGCTGTTGTTGTTGTTAGGTGCCATCGAGTCGGTATCCGACTCACAGTGACCCTCATAGGGTTTTCAATGGCTGACTGTTTCGGGATTACCTTGGGAGTGGATTGCCAGGTCCTTCTCCCATTTTTGCGGTGCTGGGAATTGAACTTGGGACCTCAGAGACTGCAGCACAGTGCTCTACCAACTGAGCTAAATCCCAGCCCCCAAGGGGATTTAGGAAACAGTAAACACTGTAGTGTAGCCTCCCTGCAGAGTGAGTGACGCCTGTCCGGGGAAAGGTTTGTGTCTGTGTCGCCAGCCTCTGCTCCGTAATCCACTAGCCAGCACCCACGGAGGGACGCAGGTGCTGGTGGAGCTCACCTGCCTGGGCTGGCGTGGTTCTCCTGATTAACCCTTCAGAGGGAGATCCTGCTATTATCTTCTCACAGGAGGGAAACATGAGCCCCAAGAGACCTTGGTACATTACCATTACCACAGCCTTAAAGGAGAAACAGTCCATTTGGCCCAGGAATGCAGCTCCCCATGAGTGCACCTGGGTGCTCTTATTATCTATTTTTTCAGCTCTTCTTCCAGCCTCAGGAGGTATTTCGCATCCACCACTTGTCTGTCAGCTTGTTGTGCTGTGGGCGCTTCAGTGTTGCTGTGTTGCTGGAAGCTCTGCTATTGGTATTTCAGATACCGGGAGGGCCACCCATGGTAGACAGGTTTCAACTGAGCTTCCAGACAGACTAGGGAGAAGGAGCTGGCAGCCCACTCCTGAAACAATTGGCCATTGAAAACTGTCAGATACAGGCTGGAAAATACAGGTTGGAAGGCATTCAAAAGACAACTGGGGAAGAGTTGCCTCCTCAAAGTAGTTATTGTTAGGTGCCCTCGAGTCAGTATCCGACTCATAGCGACCCTCATAGGGTTTTCCATGGCTGACTGTTCCGGGATTGCCTTGGGAGTGGATTGCCAGGTCCTTCTCCCATTTTTGCGGTGCTGGGAATCGAACTCGGGACCTCAGAGACTGCAGCGCAGCGCTCTACCCACTGAGCTAAATCCCAGCCCCCTCAAAGTAGAGTGGACCTTAATGACAGGAATGAAGTAAAGCCCCAAGGACATCCATATGGCCTTACTCATATGGCATTACTGAAAATGAGAAGAAACAAGGGTAAATATCTAATAATAACTGGAACATGGAATGTACGTAGTATGAATTGAGGAAAATCAGAAATCGTCGAAAAGGAAATGTAGTACACCAACATTGACAGTTGATGATTCTGCTGCTGTTGCCGTTAGGTGCCGTCGAGTCGGTACCCGACTCACAGCGACCCTCTGTACAACAGGGGAAACACTATCGTCCGTGCTTCTCTGCTGTTCATAGGGTTTTCCATGGCAGATTGATTTTTGGGAGGGGGTTGCCAGGTCCTTCTCCCAAGCCTACAGCTTCTGGTGTTCCCAGGAGGTCTCCCATCCAGGTACTAACCAGGCCCGACCCTGCTTAGCTTCACGAGATCTGACGGGATCGGATGCCACAGGGCTACAGATGCAGGCTTTGATGATTCAGTGAGTTAAAACAACTGGCATGGGCCATTTTGGGTCAGACAAGCATATGGTCTACTACGCAGGGAATGACAAATTAAAGAGGAATGGGGTTGCATTCATCATCAAAAAAGGCATCTCAGCTGGATGCAGTGGCACAAGCCTGTTATCCCAGTGACTGGGGAGGCGGAGGCAGGAGGATCGCAAGTTCGAGACCAGAGGCCGTCTGTGTAATTTCTGAGACCTTGTCTCAAAAAAGTAAAAATATGGGCTGAGGGTGTAGCTCGGTGGTATAGCACCACAAAAAAAACAAAACAAAACACACACACACACACAAATCTCAGGATCTGTCCTGAAGTACAATGCTGCCGGTAATAGAATAATATCCATAAACCTATAAGGAAGGCCAGTTAATATGATTCTTACTCAAATTTACACACCCATCAATAAGGCTACAAATGGAGATTTTTACCAGCTTCTGCAATTTGAAATTGATCAAACATGCAATCAAGACATAGTGATAATTACTGGTCATTGGAACGCAAAAGTTGGAAACAAAGAAGACTCAGTGGTTGGAAAATATGGTATGAGTGACAGAAACAATGCTGGAGAGCACGTCAGAATTTGTCAGACCAACGACCTCTTAATTGCAAACACATTTTTTCACCCACATAAAAGGCAACTTGTTGTTGTTGTTGTTGTTAGGTGCTGGCGAGTCGGTATCTGACTCATAGTGATCCTCATAGGGTTTTCAATGGCTGACTGTTTCGGGATTGCCTTGGGAGTGGTTTGCCAGGCCCTTCTCCCAACTATACACATTGAATTGACCAGATGGAGCATACAAGAACAAAATTGACTATATTTGTGGAAAGAGAAGGTGGAAAAGCTCAATATCAGAAGTCAGAACAAGACCAGGTGCTGATTGTTGATCAGACCATCAACTGCTCAGGGGCAGGTTGAAACTGAAAGTGAAGAAAATTAGAGCAAGTCTTTGGGAGCCAAAGTACTGACTTCAGAGACCATCTCAACAACAGATTTGTTGTGTTAGACAATGCATGAAGACCAGACGAGTTGTGGCATGACATCAAAGACATCATTCATGAGGAAAGCAAAAGGTTATTAAAAAGACAGGACATAAGAAAAGACCAAATTACATGTCAAAAAAGACTCTGAAATTTGCACTTGAACATGGAGCAGCTAAAACAAAGGGAAGACATGATGAAGTTAAAGAACTAAGTAGATGATTTCAAAGGGAAGATAGAAAAGACAAAATCAAATATCATAATGACATATGCAAAGAGCTGGAGATGGAAAACCAAAAGGGAAGAACATGCTTTGTTTTTTTCAAGCTTAAGGAATTGAAAAATTTCAAGCCTTGAGTGACAACAGTGAAGGATTCTATAGGGAAAATATTAAACACAGGAAGCATCAAAAAGATGGAAGAATACACAGAGTCACTATACCAAAAATAATTGGTGGATAATCCACCTTTCAAGAGGTAGCATATGATCAGGAACCAATGGTACTGAAGGAAGAAGCGGAAGCTGCCTTGAAGGCACTGGCAAAACACAAGGCTCTAGGAATTGGTAGAATATCAGTTGAGATCTTTCAACAAACAGATGTAGCACTGGAGGTGCTCATTTGTCTATGCCAAGAAATTGAGAGCAGCTACCTGGCCAACTGCCTGGAAAATATCCATATTTGTGCCTATTCCCAGGAAAAGGAATCCAAATGAATGTGGAAATTATTGAACAATATCATTAATAGCACACGCAAGTAAAATTTTGCTGAAGATCGCTCAAAGGAACTGCAGCAGTATATTAACAGGGAACTGCCAGAAAATCAAGATGGATTCAGAAGAGGGCTTGGAACCAGGGACATCATTGCTGATGTCACATGGATATTAGCTGAAAGCAGAGAATACCAGAAAGATGTCTATCTGTGTTTTATGGATTATGCAAAGGCATCTATGTTTATTGATTATGCAAAGGCATTTGACTGTGCGAATCACAACAAATTATGAATAACATTGTGAAAAATGTGAACACCAGGGCAACGTAATTGCACTCATTAAAAATTTGTACATGGACCAGGAAGCAGTCATTTGAACAGAACAAAGAAACATTGATTTTAAGTCAGGAAAGATGTGAAACAGGGCTATATCCTTTCACTTACCTCTTCAATCTCTATGCTGAGCAAATAATCCAAGAAGCTGGGCTTTATGAGGAAGAACATGGCATCCAGATTGGAGGAAGACTCATTAACAACCTGTGTTATGCTGATGACACAACTCTGCTTGCTGAAAGTGAAGAGGATATGAAACATTTACTGATGAAGATCAAAGAACACAGCCTTCAGTATGGACATCAACAAAACAAAAATCCTTACAACTGGGTCTGTAGGCAACTTCATGATAAACTGGGAAAAGATTGAGGTTGCCCAAGATTTTGCTTTACTTGATTCTATAGTAAACACCCACAGAGGCAGCAGTCAAGAAATCATAAGACATATTGCATTGGGAAAAGCTGTTGCAAAAGACCTCTTTAAAGCTTTGAAGAGTTAAGATATCATATTGAAGGCCAAGGTGCACCTGACTCGTGGCATGGTATTTTCAGTTGCATCATATGCCTATGAAAGCTGGCTGTTGAATAAAGGAGATAGGAGAAGAATTGATACTTTTGAATTATGGTGCTGGAGACGAATATTGAATATACCATGGACTGCCAAGAGAACCAACAGATCTGTCCTAGAATAAATGCAATCAGAGTGCTCCTTGGAAGAAAGAATGGCTCGATTATGTCTTATGTATTTTGGACATGTTGTCAGGTAGGACCTAACCCTGCAGAAGGACACCATGTTTGGCAGAGGGGTGGGTCAATGAAAAAAAGGAAGACTCTCAACTAGATGGATTGACACAGCGTCTGCAACAATGTGCTTAAACATAAAAAAGAGGATGTGTATGGCATGATGTCGGGGAGAATTTCCTTGTTTTACGTAGGGTCACGATGAGTCAGACCCAAGTCAACAGCATCTAACAACAACAGCAACATCTTCACAGCATGCTCTCCGGGCCAGTCCCCCGAGGACTCTGGTGCCTCAACACACAGGAATTTCTGTTGGAGATGAAGAATAGGGGCCCTGTCCTGCGAACTTAGAGGGCCTAGGAAATAGACAAGAGGAGTCTTGGGATCTTTTGGGACTCTTCTGTATGTGTGACTGCCTTTTCTGTTCCCTATGCTGACTGCTAGGAATATTGTTGTTGTTAGGTGCCGTCGAGTCAGTATCTGACTCATAGTGACCCTGTGTACAACAGGCGAAACACTACTGTCCGTGCTTCTCTGCTGTTCATAGGGTTTTCAATGGCAGATTGATTTTGGGGAGTGAGTTGCTGGGTCTGTCTCCCAAGCCTACAGCACCTGGTGTTCCCAGATGGTCTTCCTCCCAAGTACTAACAAGGCCCTACCCTGCTTAGCTTCTGAGATCTGACGAGATTGGATGCCACAGGGCTATAGCTGCAGGTGCTAGGAATATTAGGCCTCCTGGAAACAGAAACATGGTGGCATGCCTCTTCGTCCTGTCTCACCTCTGACATCTGCCAGCTGCAGGGCATACAAACTCACATCTGCACCCTGAGCCTTGGTTCTCCCATCTGCAGTACGGGTGTGGTGAGTGTATACACGGGTCACTGTGGGAGTAAATGAGGCAAACGGCGGGAAGGCGCTTGGTAAACTATAATCTACTGCATGGATATAATCAGGACAACCCTTTGGGGAGTAATATGGAGGGTACTGGATTTTTTTTTTTTTTTTTTTTTTTGTCTCTGTAGCCCAGGCTGGCCTGGAACTTGCAATCTTCCTGCCTCAGTCTCCTGAGTGCTGGAATTACAGCTGTGTACCACCATACCCAGCTGGAGGGTACTGTTTTGAATTGTGATTTCATGCCCCCCATGTCTCTTTTTATACCTCAGTCCTTCAATCAACTTCAGGGGCCCAGGGCATGCCTGTTACAGCAAAGGACTGGACAGGCCAGAGAGAGGAATATATGAGGGAGAGCTGTTTGGCTTTTTTGATTTTGGTACTGGTGTGAAATGTTGATGAGGAGGAGAAGTTGTGTCCCTTCCCAAAGCCATAGCATCGTGTCATTCCCACCACCATCACCCTCCCTCTGGAACTTTCCAGAACCTTGGAGAAAACAGGGGAGAAGAGCTCCAACATGGCTAGGATTAGCTAGTATCCCAGAAGAGTGGGAGCGAGTGGCAATGAAAAATAAAAGCATGTTACTTGCATAGACTTGTTTGTTTCTGCATCATACAACTTCAGTAAACTTTCTTAGCTATGATTTAAAATTATGCTCAGAAAAGAGGATCTCTGCAATGCATCACGGCTGCTGTCAAGAGCAGGACACAGCTTAACCACTGAAAGTGGAAGCCGGAGTCAAGAAAGGTGTTTTCATTGGGTACGGTGGTGGACACCTATAATTCCAGCACTTGGGAGGCTGAGGCAGGAGGATCGTGAATCTGAGGCCACCCTGGGTTACATAGCAAGAAATTGTCTTTAAAAAAAGTGTTTTCATTGTTAAAGAAAAATTTACAACAATTTTGCTTAAAGAACCAAACTGGCTATTTATTTATCTATCTGCTTTAAGTGCTGAGGATTGAACCAAAGGGCTGTGCCTGCCAGGTAAGCGCTCTACCACTGAGCTACATCCTCAGCCCCTGCCCCCCATTAGCTTTATTTTCAATTCTAGAATTGAATAACACTTCTTTCCCTAAAATAGAATCAGTGTTCCAAATGGGCTGAACAGAGGAGGTTGGTTTTATAGACAGAAAGAGGCTAAAGAAAGCCAAAACAGAAAGTAAAAAGTGAATGGATCGTTTCTAAATTACCTTCCTTGTCAGGTGAGGTTAGAACAATAGAAAATAACTGATTAGTTAACATCTGATTGTCTCAGGTTATTTCTTTTGCGTAAGAATTAAGGCAGAGGGCACTTCATTACCAAGCCAGTTCTCTCTAACCCTGATTTCTCAGATGGTCAGATAAACAGCTTATTAGCTTCAGCATAGTGACTTGGAATTTTAGTGTGACTAACTCCATTTTGATTTTTGGCCTGGTCTGTTGGGACTGACCCAATGCGGGAGCCTTGTCCAAAACAATGGCCTTCTGTAATTTGTATTTACCACCATTAAGTATGCTTGTCATCTGAGTCTTGGTGGTGACATTATTTGTGTCCTCCTTTGTGGTACTTGCTTCTGCTCGACACAATGGTTCTAAAATCTAGGACTGTGCGTCACCCCCTAGCTTTTCTTAGTTCCTGGAGGCATCTTGGGACATTCGCTCCCTCCACAGAAACCTCCTTTCTTTTCCAGTGCCCAGCATCGCCCAGGAATCCTTGCCGAGCTTGTCTTCCGGATGGAAGTCTGGTGCCAAGGGACGCCTGCTGGCCGTCCCCCACGGCGCCCGGGGAAGCTTCCAGCCGCAGAGACCCTTCTTCTCAGGCATCTGCTGATCTCAGCCTCAGGGGAGGTGGGCACGAGGCGGGAGAGTCACGTGGGGCAGCCAGGGCCTGGATCCACCCGAGGTGAGTCCTGGGAAGACAGAAACCAGACAAAAACAAAGCACCAGATGGCTTCCAAGTCTCAGACACACAAGCGAAATCAGCCAGGGGCCAGCGATTCAAGCCAGACTCCGAGGTCAAGAGCACAGCTGGCTGTTCCCAGCAGCTGCAAGTGTGGTCATCTGTGTGTTGTTCCTCCCTGGTGTTGCCCAAGGGAAGGACCCACCTCTTTGAGTCTGTGTCTCCCCCCACCCCCTACCCGCCTTTTTTTGTGTGGGTTTGTGGTACTGGAGGTTGCACACAGGGCCTCCCGCTTGCATGTTTTGCAAGTGCTAGACCACTGAGCTGCGCCCCCAGCCCATTTTTTTACTTTCTGAGACAAAGTCTTGGTAAATTACGCAGACTACCTCTGGCCTCGAACTTGCGATCCTCCTGCCTCTGCCTCCCGAGCCACTGGGATTACAGGCGTGCGCCACAGTGCCTGGCTTGTCTTCCCTTTTAGAACAGACACAAGCAACATGCACCTCGTTCTGCTGCTTATGGGGCAGAAGGAGGAAAGCACTTTGGGTGTAGAACTGCCACCTCCAGGGAGGACATAGGATACAATACAAAGGGTTAAGGGACAGGGTATAATCCGAATGCCAAGAGTCACAGCAAATTTGTTTTCTGTGATTATGGGGCTAAAGTGTTAAATCCGTTTGTTGTTGTTGTTGTTAGGTGCCGTTGAGTTGTGTCCGACTCACAGCAACCCTCATAGAGTTTTCAATGGCAGATTGTTTCGAGATTGCCTTGGGAATGGGTTACCACGTCCTTCTCCCATTTTTGGTGCTGGGAATCGAACTCGGGACCTCAGAGACTACAGAGCGGCGCTCTACCAACTGAGCTAAATCCCAGCCCTAAATCCGTTTAGGACCATGTTTTCACCCTTTAGAAGTTCTTCAGGAAGATGTCTTGGAGGGAGCCATTCCATCTGCCTTGGAAAGTCCGACCTTCAAGTGTCTCATTTATATAGCAGAAGACACTTTGTTTCCAAATATCTTCAAACCTCTGGCTTTTCTTCTATTCATTCATTCATTCATTCATTCAATACATGTTCACTCACTGGTCTGGGACCAGTGAGTCTCCATCCAGAAGACTGTGGCTATCCCAGACTCTGAACCCCCTTGGGCACAGAAGGAGGCCCAGGCCAGCGTGTCTGGCAGCTCAGCCCCGTGGGAGCGCCAGAGAAGGCCTGGCTTTCCCAGGTACAGGAGGCGACTGTGTGCGAGTTCTGACCTTGAAATGCACGGAGCTCCAATTTGGGGGCAAGAGTTAGGAGTGGAGCCTTGGGTTGTTCTTGGGGCCAAAGGTAAGGGACAAAGCCGATGGCCCTGGGGCTGGGCATCCTGGGGGGAGGGAGGTGCTGGTGGCTGCCCGCAGTGTGCCTTCAGCCTCAGTGCGGGAGGCGTTGGTAGGTCTGCCTGGCCTACACCAGAAGGGTTGGCTCCCCCAAGGTGAATCTTGTGACTGGCTGGCCCTGCTCTCACTTGGACATTGTGCTCCAGGGACGGGTTCCGGTGGTCCTGCTGCTTCCCCATGACTCTCTGGCCTGCCTCTAATCCCCCCAGTCTCTGCACCTTCCCCAGCCAGGCTCTTGGTTGCTCTGCCTGGAGAGTCCAGTGTCTTGACCCTGCAGACAGAGCCCCTGACTTCAGATCCTCCTGCTGTGTCCCTGCTCCTGGACCTACCTCCAGCCTGTCCGTGCAAGTTACCTTTTCGATCTCTGTGTCAATCAAAGGAGGGAGGACGGATTTATAGCGGCTCATGGTTTCAGGCCAGGTCAGCTGGCTCCACTCCCACAGCAAGGCTGAAACTCCACAGAGGAAGGGCTGGCAGGGGAAGGCTGCTCCCCTCAGGGATAAGAAACCCCCAAGGACATCACCCCATGACTTCCTTCCTCTAGCTAGGCCTGACCTCTTCAAGTCTCCAGAACCTCCCAAAACACTCCCACCATCTGGGGACCAAGCCTTCAATGCAAGGACTCTTCATATTCAAACCGTAACACCATCCGTCCACCACTCCAGTGTCTGTGACTTGTTTTCAATAAGGGCCTGGTAGTTTCGCCCTCAGAGCTCAGTCTTCTGCCCCTTCCTGACTCTGATCACAATCTGTGCGTTTGTGCATTTATTCCCTGTCTGCCTTTCCTACCATGGCTTGACTTCCTGAGCACAACGGCTACTTCCATTTTCTTCTCTTCATCGCTGATTTCTTAGTACCAGGTACAGGGAATGTTTGTTAAATGAATGAATAATAGCAAATAAGTGAATGTGCATACATTATTTCCTTCTAAAACGTGATCTTGGGCAGCTTCCTTTCACATCTCCCCCCTTCCTTGATTCTTGAGCACCTCCTAAAACATTAGAATGAGAGAACATTCGTGATACTGGACCAAGGCCACACAGCACTGGAAGGCAGGGCTGGTTGGAACCCAGATTCCAGAAGTGGTCCTTTTAGCACTATTGGGAAAACTAAAGTTGAGGTCTTGGGCTGGGATTTAGCTCAATTGGTAGAGTGCTGCTCTGCAGTCTCTGAAGTCCCGAGTTCGATTCCCAGCACCGCAAAATGGGAGAAGGACATGGCAACCCACTCCCAAGGCAATCCCGAAACAGTCACCCATTGAAAACCCTGTGAGGGTCGCTATGAGTCGGACTCGACTCGATGGCACCTAACAACAACAAGGTTGAGGTTGACTTTCCTCTCCCAACCTTTTGCGTGCTCTCCCCCCCTCCTCCCTCCTTCTCACTAGATGAGGATGAAGGAGCCTGCAGAGCGCAGGATAATGTACTATAAATAGTAAGTCATGAGGCTGCCTCTAGACACGCCCCACAGCCCTGGGGAAGCTGCCTGACATTCCTGACATTTCAGCAACCACAAACCATGATGACCGGTCAGGGTCACGGTGGTCCAGGACCAGTGCCCGGGGCTGCTGAGCAGACTGAAGTCTTGTTTCAGAAAGCGCCTGAGGGGCTGGAGAAGCCTCCAGAGCTGCCTTGGGGGCTCCTGGGCTCCCTTGCCTTCCTATCTCCCGGCCCGCCATGTTTGCCAGGCGGATCCTCCTTCTGATTGCCCTATGGCTGTTTTCCATGCCTGCTTCACAGGCAGCTTTGCAGAAAGACCTCCCATGGCTTCAAGAGTAAAGCAGAAGTTGCTGTGTCTCAAGGTCCTCTCACTGTCCCTCTTGCCTAAGTGAAGTCGGTGTAGGTGGCCCTGGGCCCCTGGCATTCAGCCTCTTCCCAGACTGCCACACACCCCTCCCTGCCAGTGGTCACCCCATGTGGCACCTGTCCTGGGCAGTGCCCAGCCGCTGCTGCCTCTGCCCCAACCTGCCCCAGGCCTCTGCCTCCTCACGAGCATCCTAGAGCCTCCTCTGTCCCTTGGTTTGGTGTCTCCCCAGATGGCCTGGCCCACCCTGGAGCTGAAAATCCCCATCAGTCAGAGTGGCCTCTGGGGAGGGGCTCCCCCAGGGAGGCAGTGGGTGGTCGCCTCTGTGTGCCTGGCTTTGCTGCCAACCTGCTCTGGAAACTTCTGGGCAGGCAGAGCCACCTCAGCATGTACGGCCCTTGTGGAGAGTCACCAGGTCTTTCTCTAGTCTCTGTTGTTGTTGTTAGGCACCATCGAGTCCGTATCCGACTCATAGCAACCCTCTGTACAACACAGGAAACACTATTGTCAGTGCTTCTCTGCTGTTCATAAGGTTTTCAATGGCAGATTGACTTTTGGGAGGGGATTGTCAGGTCCGACTCCCAAGCCTGCAGCACCTGGTATTCTCAGGCGGTCTCCCATCCAAGGACTAACCAGGCCTGACCCTGTTTAGCTTCTGAGATCTGATGGGATTGGATGCCACAGGGCTACAGCTGCAGGCTCTCAAGTCTCTAGCTGCCACTAAAGGGCCTGTGGGGGTTCATGGCCTCTGACGCCCTCTGATAGCACCTCTTACTCACGAGAGGAGAAAGTGGGCACAGCCAGGAAAGGGATGGAATCCCTATGCCCAGGCCCTGCCTGGAAGAGCCCTGGGAAGTCAGCCTGGTGGAGGTCCGACTTGGAGGATACCCTGGCAGGACCACAGCAGGCTGTGCCTCCCTTACCCTGGACCCCAGGCCAGTGGTTGTTGGGGCAATGCAGGCTGAGCCTCTCAGCATCTCTCTCGTGGCAGCTTTACTGGGACTGGAGTTGCTCCTGGTCTGGCGGTCTGGCTCTCCCATCGCCATCTGCAACCCCTCCTCTGGAGTTCCCACCTCCCCCCATCGGTGTCTCCCTTAGGGAGCTGTCACTGAGGCCGCCCACCTCCCCTGCGGTCATCACCCACAACCACTTGCCCTCGTGAGGACAGTGTTGCCCAAACCTCAGGACAGGCGTGGTCCTCCAGGTCCCAGAGCCCAGCACCCGGCTGCCTCTTCTCTCTGCTCCCCGAGCGTGGCCACGGGGTGGGGGCAACAGGGGCCACTGCATGCCCGGGGCCCCCTTGCAGTGTGGCCTTGGAGGCTGTGTTTGTCTCACTTCCTGGCTGCTCTGCCAAGCGCCCTCCCGCTCCAGCGCAACCAGGCAGGTTCAGCGGAGGATTCTGCCTGCTGCCGCTTGCTCCCCAGAATATCAAGCAGATTGGGGATGCCCTGGTCAGCGCCTCCTCTTCTCCCAGCCGCCACCCTGCTGGGCCAGGGCGATGGTGCTGGGGGGGGCGGTATATGTGTGGGGCACAGCGATGTTGGCACTTTCTGACCCAGACCAGCGGGAGGTGGCATCGGGGCTGCAGGAGTGGAGGGGGGTCTCTGTCTATTCACAGCCTGTGGAGCTTAGAACAGCATGAAGGGCAAGACTAGAATGTTAGAAGGGTTCAGTGGCGGGCTGCCGCTCCCACGTGCCCACGTCTCTCATCAGTGAGATGCTCCTGGCAGAGCCCAGTGCGCTGCAGAGCTGTCCCCACTGTGAGCAGGGCCTTCAGGTCCCTCCCGCAGCCTCGCTCGCTGCAGAGAAGAGAAGAGATTTGTTCCAGAGAGGAGCCCAAGTTCCCCAAGCACCCACATCTCCATGGAGTTCCCCACCAGAGCTTCAGCCTCTGCGAAAGCCCGCATCTCTCTCCTAGTCTCTAGTCTACACGTGCTTTTATACAAAAACAATGTTTTAAAGCACCCAGTGACAAATTTGCTGATTTCGCCTCAGATCCGTGAGTAATGGCCTGCCAGGAAGATACACCACAGCCACCTCCTGGCCTGCCCCCACTCACCGACAGGGAGCCTAGGGACCTGGTCTGAGAAGCAAGGAAAGCACAGGTGTTACTGTTTTTCTTCCTCTTCTTCTTCCTCTTCCTCTTCCTCTTCCTCCTCCTCCTCCTCCTCCTCCTCCTCCTCCTCCTCCTCCTCTTCTTCTTCTTCTTCTTCTTCTTCTTCTTCTTCTTCTTCTTCTTCTCTTTCTTTCTTTCTTTCTTTTCTTTCTTTTTCTTTTCTTTTCTTTTTTTTTTTTTTTTTGCGGTACTGGGGGTTGAACCCAGGGCCTTGCCTCCAACAAGGCCACACTGCAAGGGGGCCCAGGGCATGCAGTGGCCCCTGTCGCCCCCACCCCATGGCCACGCTTGGGGAGCAGAGAGAAGAGGCAGCCGGGTGCTGGGCTCTGGGACCTGGCAGACCAAGCCTGCCCTGAGGTTTGGGTAATGCTGTCCAAGTGCTGGACCACTGAACTGCACCCTCAGCCCATTTCTTTTGTACTTTTTGAGACAGGGTCTCGCTAAGTTATGCAGACTGCCTCTGGTCTCGAACTTGCCATCCTCGTGCCACCGCCTGCCTCCTGAGCCGCTGGGATTACAGGTGTGCGCCACTGCGCCTGGCTAGGTGTTACTGTTTTCTTTAGAAGGCACAATAGCCTCTGCATGGTCCCCACTTCTCTAGGCATCACGGAGCTTCCAGTCTACAGAGGGATTTGCCCCCCATCATCCACATGTCAGCTGGCCTTCACCTCCTCTGACTCTGTTGGCTGCTGGCCATGCTGCTGCGAGGTTTCACATCACAGCTGAAGTTTTAGAGCCCGACCTGAGTGTGAATTCTCCCACTGAGGGGAGGGGCAGGTTGAGCAAAAATGAGTTGTATATACTCCAGAGCAGGAAGGAGAAACTGACTTAAAGGAGACTTCACGAAAAATTAAGAGTCTGGTCTAGATGTCCCTTAAAGGGTCCTCCAACTCCCAAATGAGCAACTCCAGTGCTGCATCTGTTGGTCGAAACATCTCTACCGTTATTCCATCAATTCCTGGAGCCTTGTGTATTGCCAGTTCCTTCAAGGCAGCTTCTACTTGGTCCTTCAATTCCATTGGTTCCTCATCATATGCAACCTCTTGAAATGGTTGGTCATCCACCAATTTGCTTTTGTATAATGACTCTGTGTATTCCTTCCATCTGCTTTTGATATTTCCTGCATCATTTAATATTTTCCCTGTAGAATCTTTTACTATCGCCCACTCCAGGCTTGAATTTTTTCTTCAATTCCTTAAGCTTAAGAAAAACAGAGCGTGTTCTTCCTTCTTGGTGTTCTGTCTCCAGCTCTTTGCACATGGCATTAAAATATTTGATTTTGTCTTCTTGAGCTGCCTTTTGAAATCTTCTATTTAATTCCTTAACTTCATCTTGTCTTCCTTTTACTTTAGCTGCTTGATGCTCAAGGGCAAGTTTCAGAGTCTCTTTTGACATGTAACTTGGTCTTTTGTTTTTTCCCTGTCTTTTTAATAACGTTTTACTTTCTTCGTGAATGATATCTTTGACATCATGCCACAACTCGTCTGGTCTTTTATCATTTGTGTCTAATGCATTAAACCTGTTCTTGAGGTGGTCTCTAAACTTCGGTGGGATATACTCAAGGTCATACCTTGGCTCTCATACACTTGTTCTAATTTTCTTCAGTTTCAGTTTGAACTTGCATATGAGCAGTTGATGGTGTGATCCACACTCAACACCTAGTCTTGTTCTGACATTTGCTGTGGAGTTTTCCATCATTTCTTTCCACAAATGTAGTCAATTTGGTTCCTGTATGTTCCATCTGGTGAAGTCCATGTGTTTAGTTGCCATTTGTGTTGGTGAAAACATGTATTTGATATTAAAAGGTCATTGGTTTGACAAAATTCCTTTTTTTTTTTTTTTTTTGGTGGTATTGGGAGTTGAACCTAGGGCCTTGCACCTGCATACTCTGCAAGTGCTGTACCACTGAGCTGCACTCTCAACCTATTTTTTTACTCTTTTTTTTTTTTTTTTTTTTGCAGTACTGGGGGTTGAACCCAGGGCCTCGCGCCTGCATACTCTGCAAGTGCTGGACCACTGAGCTGCACCTCAGCCCATTTTTTTTTTTACTTTTTGAGACAGGGTCTCACTAAATTACGCAGACTGCCTCTGGTCTCGAACTTGCAATCCTCCCGCCTCTGCCTCCAGAGCCGCTGGGATTACAGGAGTGCGCCTCCACGCCCGGCTACCTATTTTTTTACTCTTGAGACAAGGTCTTGCTAAATTACACAGACTGCCTCTGGTCTGGAACTTGCAATCCTCCTGCCTCTGCCTCCCAAGTTGCTGGAATTACAGGTGTGCGCCACCATGTCCGGAGTATAGCTTCAAATTACATGAAGCAAAAACGGATAGTACATAAAGAGAAGTAAACAAATTCATATCCATAGTGGAAAATTTGACACATTTATTTCGATAAATGATAGAACAAATAGGTGAAAATCAGGATTAATACAGATGTGTTGAGAAGCCTTTTAAACAAACTGGATCAAAATGATGCAGAGGAACATTGATCGCACTCCGATAGTTGCAGAATACACATGGATTCCAGTTGTGCGTAGACCTTCCCACAATGTTTGACCACAGGCTGGGTCAGAAATCAAGGCCTTATTTTGTGTTGTGTTGTGTTGTGTTGTATTGTATTGTATTGTATTGTATTGCTTTGTTTTGATTGTTTTGAGACAAGGTCTCACTGTGTAGCCCAGGCTGGCCTGGAACTCCATATGTAGAGGAAACTGGCCTTGAACTTGTGTTAATCCTCCTGCTTCTGCCTCTGGAGCTGGGATTACAGGTGTATGCCACCACATTCAGCATGGCTTAAAAATGTCAAAATGTTTAAATCACACAGACTATGTTAGGTTGTTAGGTGCCGTCGAGTCAGTATCTGACTCATAGCGACCCTCATAGGGTTTTCAATGGCTGACTGTTTTGGGATTGCCTTGGGAGTGGATTGCCAGGTCCTTCTCCCATTTTTGCGGTGCTGGGAATTGAACTCGGGACCTCAGAGACTGCAGCACAGCACTCTACCAACTGAGCTAAATCCCAGCCCAACACAGACTATATTATGTGTTTATTTAGGTAGAAATCTATAATAAAATAACAACTAGAAAAGCCCAGTGTGTTTGGAAATTTGAGAACACTTCTAAATAAAACACAAATCAAAAATAAATGACAATGGGAATTAGAAAATATTTTGAAGTGAATTATAATATGAATATTCTAAATAAAAATATGTAGGATGTAACTGAATTTATGCTTACGGACAAATGTATCAAAGAAAGCCTAAAGATAAACAATTACAAATTAGTCTTTAAGAAAGTAAAAGGAACTACATAGTAAAGATATGAGTAGAAATTCATGAAATACAAAAATTTACAAGAGGATAAATAAAATTAAAATCAGCTTTTTGAAAAAGACTAATAAAACTGATTAATCCCACACAGATTGATCGAAAAAAATAACACAGATAATAGTAGTGGAAGTAAAAACAGAACTCATCAAGAGTCTAAAAGCATTCTTAAGAGAGAGGACATTATTAACAAGTTTATGCCAATAAATTGAGAGGTTTCAGTGAAATGTGTAAATTCCTGGGGAACCATAATTTACCAAACCAGATACAATATAAATAGAAAACTTAAATAATTGCATATATCATTTAAAACCTTCCCACAGAGAATATTCCAGACATAGACGGCTTCTAAAGCGAATGCTGCCAAATATGGAAGCCAGAAATATCTCCAATTGTACACAAGTCTTTCAAGAAAACAGAAAAGGAAGAAAGATAATTATGATTTTTATGAGGTCAGAAAAATATTGATTCCAAAATGTGATAAGGATATTGTGGGAAGGGAAATTTTTAGGTCTATTTTTTTCAGGGAAATTAAAGCAAAAGTTCTAAACAAAATATTAGCAAAACAGAAAGAGCATTATGTAAAAAAGGAAATATGTTATGATAAAACTAATTTTTTTCTAGGAAAGCTAAGTTTCTTTGCCATTGAAACATTGGTCAGTGTTCTTCACCACATTAATGGAATAAAGGAGAAAAACTACATAATTTTCTCAAAAAATGTAGAAACAGCACTGATGAAAGTCAACATACAGTCACAAAAATATTCTTAGCATACTCATGATAGAAGAGAATTTCCTTAATCCAGTAAAGTGTATTTTTAAAACTCACAGCAAACATATAATGATGCAATTTGTATGTTTTTCATCTAAGAATAGAAATAAGACAAAGACTTGCTTGAATAGCACCTAGCTATTCAATATCTTAAACAAGATCATGGCTAGTGCAAGGAGCAAGAAAAAAAGAAATGAAAGGTACAATGATTGAAAAGGAAGAAACACAACTGCCAATACTGCATATTACATGATTTCATTTTTAGAAAATACCAGAAAATGTATAGATAAACTATTAGACTTAATTACTGAATTTAGTAAGGTTCTTGAAAGCATAGTCCATCTATAAGAATCAGTTGTTGTTGTTGTTAGTGCCTTCGAGTCGTGTCTGACTCATAGAGTCCCTTGTAGGGTTTTCAATGGCTGATTGTTTTGGGATTGCCTCGGGAGTGGGTTGCCACATCCTTCTCCCATTTTTGTGGTGCTAGGAATTGAACTCAAGACCTCAGAGACTGCAGAGCAGCGGTCTACCAACTGAGCTAAATTCCAGCCCCATAAGGATCAGTAGTATAATAAAAATACAATAGTAAATTATATTTAAAAGATAACATTTAAAAATCTAATTACTAGAAATAAATCTCACAGAAACATTTTCAGGACTTCTGTTATGAAAATCATACGACATTGTTTAAGAAAGATAAAAGCAGACCTAAAAGAATGGAGATGCGCTCGTGAACTGAAAGTCCATTATCTAATGAAGATAGCTTTTATAAAGTGGTCTATCCTGATGCAATACAATCTCAATAAAAGTCCCAACAGGTATCTTGTTGTTGTTTGGTGCCATTGAGTTGTGTCCGATTCATAGCGACCTTCATAGCGTTTTCAATGGCTGATTGTTTCGGGATTGCCTCAGGAGTAGATTGCCGCATCTTTCTCCCATTTTTGCGGTGCTGGGGATCGAACCTGGGACCTCAGAGACTGCAGACCAGTGCTCTACCAAATGAGCTAAATCCCAGCCCCACAGGTATCTTATGAATATGAATAAACTGATTCTAAAGGTTCTGTGACAATGCAAAGAAAACAAAGCAGTTTTGAAGAACAAAATTGGGAGAATTTCTCAACAGAATAAATATAAAGACTTCAAAAAGACTTCAGTGTGGTATTGACTCAAGAGGGGATGGATGCTCAAAACAAAGCAGAAAGTCCTGAAGACCCACATGTGATTTACAGCAAAAATACCACAGCAGAGCAGTGAGGACAAGAATGTCTTTTCAATAAATGGTGATGGCTCAGAAACAAACTCAATCACTACCATACTACGCATAGAAATGAATTCTATGAGCAAAAGGAGCCAGACACAAAAGGCCGCACACTATAAATTCCTACTTAAACAAAAGCTCACAAATAGGCAAATCTAAGCCACAGTGCCATTGCTGCGTTATGGACTGATTCTCTGACTGTGAGCTCCCAATAAATCTTCCTCTCCTCTGTAAGTTTGTCTTGGCTGGTTTTTCTGCTGCAGTAACAACAGCTGACTAACATAAGCACAATTTCTGGGATGCTATTAACTTTCCGGCCTGCAGCTGTAGCCCTGTGGCATCCGATCCCGTCAGATCTCGGAAGCTAAGCAGGGTCAGGCCTGGTTAGTACCTGGATGGGAGATTTTCTGGGAACACCAGAAGCTGTAGGCTTGGGAGAAGGACCTGGCAACCCCCTCCCAAAAATCAATCTGCCATTGAAAACCCTATGAACAGCAGAGAAGTACTGACAATAGTGTTTCCCCTGTTGTACAGAGGGTCGCTATGAGTCGGATACCGACTTGACGGCACCTAACAACAACAACAATTAAGTTTCCATTTCTTGCTCTGGGTGGTGGTTGTATGAGCATATTTGCTTTGTGGTAACTCATCAAGCCATATACTTAAGGTTTGCACACTTTTCTGTATACATGCTATACTTTACAGTTAAAAAAATGTTGACCTTATCACTTTGTAGCTTCATAATGTTAGACAAATCATATCATCTCTTCACGCTTCCTCTTTTTTCTTTGTAGAGTGAGGATTACAATAGTTTCTATTTTGTAAAATGTGGGAGTTAAATGTTTTATACATAAGCATTTAGTTCATGGACTGATCCATACTAGATACCTGACAAGTGTTCAATATTATTAGGCAGTTAGTGGTGGAACTGAAATTAACACAAACAAATAATAAGTAAAATCCATCCACAGGTGGGTGTGGTGGCCCATGCCTGTAATCCCAGCGACTCAGGAAGCAGAGGCAGGCGGATCATAGGTTTGAGACTAGTGGCAGCCTGTGTAACTTAATAAGACTCTATCTCAAGATAAAAAGATTTAAAAAATGGGCTTGGGATACAGCCCAGTGGTAGAGCACTTGCAAAGTATGTGTGAGACCCTGCATTCAACTGGAAAAAAAAAAAAAAAAAAAAAAAACCACTTCCATCCAGATAAGGTACCTCTCCTATCACACAATCCTGCTCGTTAGCTGGAGTTTAAGGGAATCGTGGATTGAAATGGCATGTGCTGTGGGTCATTATAGGCTTTTTTCCTCAATATTATTTTTTGAAAAAGATCAAACATATTCAAACCTCCCTCCTTCACAATTCCTATGAGCATATTAAAATATCTCAAGTATTTTAGTGTATCTACTCCCACTAAAGGAGCTGAGATTTAGCTCGGTTGGTAGAGTGCTGCGCTGCAGTCTCTGAGGTCCTGAGTTCAATTCCCAGCACCGCAAAAATAGAAGGACCTGGCAATCCACTCCCAAGGCAATCCCGAAACAGTCAGCCATTGAAAACCCTATGAGGGTCACTATGAGTTGGACTCGACTAGATGGCCCCTAACAACAACTCCCACTAACAATGGAAGTAAACCGCAATTATTCCAATTACCAAGTAGAAAAGCTGCTCAGGATTGCTGGCTGCCTCCAGCACATAGGGTCCAGTTGACACGGTGCCCGCCCGCGGCCAGGGTGCCCAGCCACTAATCATCTATCAAATTACCGTGTTCACAGAGCAGCATTGTTCTGCATGACTCTCTTGAATCAGATTGTAACCAAGATCTCATTAAGTGGTATAAAGAAAAAAACAAAATAAAATACAGAGGAGCTGCCCGAAGGAATGTTTGGAAAGGTATTCAAACACAGAGCAACTCAAAGGAGAGCTGTGTGCCTTATTAATTAGCACGTCAACAGACTTCTGTCCGGTCGATTTTATCCTGGTGAATGCACTTCTGCATGTGCATCCAAAAGAATCAGCCATTCTTAAATCTTAATGAAGCCAGTCAGCAAGAGTTCATTACATCTGCTTCCTGAACGACAATAAAGAGGCTGCAGCCACGTTAGGACTTCGGGGGCCTCTGTCGCAGCCTTGTGTTTTATGGAATCGCGCTGTCTGAGACAGCCTGGGGAGCGCCTCCGATCCTGCTGCAAAACACATTAACGCTGCTGAGACTTAGTACACAACTGGGCTGGCGCAAAGGGCTGAGGGCACTTGTAACTAACTGCTTGTAGAACTACCTGGGGCAGGTTAATTTTGTGATAAGTTAAAGTAGGTAGCACATTGGAAAAAGGATGAATGTGGGAATAGCTGATCTGGATTTCAACCCTGTCTCTGTATGACCTTGAGTAAGTAATGTGCGCTCTCTTAGCCTCCACGTCCTTTTCTGTGAGATGGGAATAATTGTCCTACAAGGACCACGGACAATTTGGACTATGTTTATGGAGGTCTCATATACTGAGTGCAGTAAGCGGATTATATGGCCTTCTGTAGCAGAAGAATGGAAGAGAGGGGGAGAAGACCCACAGACACGTGTAGATCATACTATCATTGTCAAGGAAGTGATGAACTTGACACGTCAGGATAGCATAGATCCCTCCGGTCAGTAGGTAGAATCGGTGTAGTTCATTTCTTGCTGTTGTTGTTGCTAGGTGCTGTCGAGTCAGTATCCGACTCATAGAGACCCTCATAGGGTTTTCAATGGCTGACTGTTTCGGGATTGCCTTGGGAGTGGATTGCCAGGTCCTTCTCCCATTTTTGCGGTACTGGGAATTGAACTTGGGACCTCAGAGACTGAGGAGCAGCACTCTACCAACTGAGCTAAACCCCAGCCCGTTATAAGTAATCTAGAGATGATTTACATTATACAAGGGGGTGTACATAGGTTATATGCAAATAGTATACCATTTTATATCAGGGACTCGAGCACTCACAGCTTTTGGTATCCATGGGGAGCTGAGAATCGGTCCCCCATGGATTCTGAGGACAACTCTAGTAAGTTTTCATACAGCCAGTTTTTCTGCTGAACCTGTAGAATCCCCTGGGCACCTTAAATTGGTTTATCTGGATGTGTTCTTGCAGGGTCCTCTTTAAATACGTATTTTGATTAAAGATGTATCACAAAATTTACAGACTATATAACTTTTAGTGACTTATCAGCAAAGGTTTAGATTTATTGGCAGGAAAAAGGTGCTGTGTTTTTGTCCACCCTCTAGGCAGTACCCGGGTTCCTTCTTTCACACTGTGGCCCAGCAGCCACCTCTGAGTGTCCTTTATTGCCAAGTGTGCCTGTGCAGAGTAGGTTCCTATTTCCCATCATAAGGAGAGGACAGGAACACTGATATTGTTCACAATGCTGTGGCCCTTTGGGACCTGTTAGTAACGAAGCTATAGAGCAACTTGCCTCTGAGATTCCCTGATGCCCTTTGCTCCATCATTACTTATGACAAGGCATTTTTCATCCTGGCCCTCATAGATACTGGCTTCCAAGGACTCCCTAAAGGGTGTTCCTGTGCTTTGTTTACGATGACCACAAATGCAAGTCACCAAGATTGTGCAGGATGCTGTTTTCTGGTCATCATAAATTTAACATTTGAAATTTAATGTTGTTGGGTGTCATCAAGTCGGATCCGACTCATACTGACCATATGTACAACAGAACAAAACATTGCCCAACACTGTGCCATGCACATGATCTTTTTATATTTGAGCCAGATGTTGCGGACACTATGTTTCTTCTCATTTTGAGTAGTGCCACATCAGCAAAAGGAGGCCCCAGGGGTTTTGGTCCATTCCCATCAGTAAGGCTGACTCTACTTTGAGGAGGCAACTCTTCCCTAGCTTTTTCTTGACTACCTTGCAACCTGGGGGGACTCATTTTCTAGAACTATATTTGGCAGTGTTTCTCTGCTATTACAGAATTGTCAATGGCTTGTTGTTTTGGCAGTGGGCTGCCGGGTCCTTCTCCCCAGTCTGTCTTGGTCGGGAAGCTCAGCTGAAATGTGTCTACCATGGATGACCCTGCTTGTATCTGAGATACCGGGGGCATAGCTTTCAGCATCACAGCAGCATGCAAACTCCCACAACATGACAAACTGACAGATGTGGGGGAAATTTCATAGTGTTGTGCTAAACAGTGCATTTATCAGCCTTTTCTTCTCTTGATCTCCTTAGTCCACAATTGCTTAATACTGGAGTGTGATCTCTTTCAATGCTGACTCACATTATCCCTACCTCTCACAAACTGTAGGGAGGATTGGCAAGAACCAAAAAGAATGATCCTATTTGCCTTGACAATGCCCATCCCTTATCTGGCATGGCTTAAGACCAACCTGTGAAAGCAGCATGTTACCACATGATCAGACGCAAGACAGGCAATCACATCATTCTGGGATCAGAGGTGAAGAAGGACATCAATGAGAAGAGTTGCTGACGCCAGGCATGGTGGCGCACGCCTGTAATCCCAGCAACTCAGGAGATGGAGGCAGGAGGATTATGAGTTCAAGGCGCATGCCTGTAATCCCAGCAACTCATGAGGTCAAGGCCGGGGCAGCTTGTGTTACTAAGCAAGACCTTGACTCAAAATAGAACATAAAAACTGGACTGTGGATGCAACCCCATGGTTGAGTGCTTGTAAAGTATGTGCCAGGCTGTGGGTTCAACCCCCAAGTACCACACACACACACACACACACACACACACACACACACACACACACACAAGGGTTATTGACATTGTAGAGCACAGGTCTTAAAGGCCTTTGGAGGAGACAGTGTGGTCACTGCTAGGAGACTTCTCAATGTGTAGCAAAGAGTGTGCAGAAAGGTAGGGTGGCTCACCTGGGTGGCCAGGTGGATGATGCCGCCACAACCCTGCCATTCTTGATGCTGGAGCCCTACAGGTTCTACGCAATGAGAACATGGAAAGGCGTGTGTCAACCCAGGGGCACACAGATCTGATTCAAGCCCAACAGCAGCCATGGACTCTTAGCAGCCCAGAAGCCTGAACTTGTCCTGCTTCCAATGTGAGTGAGAACCAGCCCAAATCAGCAAATCAGCACCATCCTGGTGGTCTGATCTCAGGATCCTATGTAAGAGATGCTGCGTGGGCCAGTTGGAGCGAACTGTCTGCCAGGCTGTTGTCCTGGAGCCGGGGTCCCAGGGGTCAACACCTGTACGTCTGAGTCTTCCAGTCCACAGGGCATCTGGTCAACCCCACAGGCAGGCTAGAGGGTTGGCAAGCAACTCAAAGGGAAGAAATGAGTACACGGCCCACTCTGTCCCTGCACCAGCTTAGGGCACCCTTCCCAGAGACTTCTGAAGATCCCAATCAGTTCTAGGGGTTGAGGGATCTGGAAAACTTCCAGGAAAACACTTGCAATTCATGGGGCCCTGAGAGGCCCAGGGCCCCAGTTAGGGGCCGCGATTGGCCACGTCTAAGGGGCAGCAAGATGGCTGCTCTCTCCTAACTAACTGGACTCCTCCGACCCCTGGGTGGGTTACTTAAGCCTGGGACCTTGCTGATGGTGTTCCTCCTGCCTGGCCTGTCCCTCCAGAGAAGGCCATGCGAGGAGGAGCAGAGGCAGCAGTGTCCCCGAGGGGCCTGGAGCGCCCAGGCTTCCACTTACGGGGACGCTCACGGAGGTGCCTCCTGGTGAGGACGCTGCCTCCACAGAGCGGCGGTCCCGTGGGTCCGAAAAGCACGCTTCTGTCTTTCTCAGGTTTTTAAAATACCCTCGGGCTCTCCGGATTGCTTAGGAGAGCTGGCTCTGTCCTCCAAGGGCAAGTGACGGGAACCAAGAGGATTGGCACCTTCTGGGCACTCCGTGTGTGATTGCTTGAATCGAAATTCGAGTCTCCAGCCATTCCTCAGTTGAAACCCTTTCTTTTTTCTTTTCTTTTTCTCTCTCTCTCTTTTTTTTTTTTTTTTTTTTGTGGTATTGGAGGTTGAACCCAGGATCTCACGCCTGCATGCTTTGCAAGTGCTGGACCACTGAGCTGCCGCCTCCAGACCATTTCTAAACTTTTTTCTGAGACAGAATCTCACTAAATTACACAGACTGCCTCTGGTCTTAAACTTGCGATCCTCCTGCCTCTGCCTCCCAAGCTGCTGGGATTACAGTCGTGCGCCACTGCACCTGACTGGAAACGCTTTCTCTGAATACAGGAACGGCATGAGAATGTGCTCCTGTGTTTGTCCCTTTTCTCCAGTCTTGTCTGGAGTGACTCAATCTTCAGACAACACTGGTTTCCTGTTATTGGATTATTACGGTTCATTTCTTACATTTTCACCATCCAGAGTTCCTGTGCTGCCCTGCCAAGCCTCCTCCCACTTTCCTCCAAGCACCTTACGTTTTCTGTGATGTTTTCCAACTCTTCATATTTTTGCTTGGGATTTAAAGAAGCTTTTCATCTGCCTGATGAGTCAAACCTTGACCCAGCCACAGTGAACTTTCTCTTTCTAGCTTGACTAGTGAATTTCTAAATATGAAAATTATTTTCTTTTAATTAATTTCCAAAAATAGTTCTTCTGGTCTATCTGAAGTCTCAGTGTTTTTTTTTTTGTTTGTTTGTTTGTTTTGTTGTTGTTGTTTTTGTTTTTCCTAAGGTGTTATTTATTTTATTTTATTTTTTTAGTATGGGGAGGTGAACCCAGGCCTCATGCATGCAAGGCAAGCGCTCTACCATTAAGCTATACTCCCAGCCCCCAAGAATTCACTTTCAACAGGGAGGTGCTTTAAGTGAAGCCCGGGCTCATCCGTTTGCGTCACTTGCTGGTTTCTGACCACAGTAAAGGATGTAAAGCCCCCAGCTGTATCCCCCAGTAATTCTGTAATGTGTAATCACCATCTACCTTTGTGTGCTTTGCAGGCCCCAAGTGATCAACTGGATTAAGCAAATAAGTCTCTCTCAGGGTGAGAGTCTTTATGAAGTCCGGGGATTTCATCTGCAATCTTTTTAGTGTCATAATTAATAGTGACAGCCTGCAGCTATAGCCCTGTGGCATCTGATCGTCAGATCTCAGAAGCTAAACAGGTTTCAGGCCTGGTTAGTACTTGGATGGGAGACTGCCTGGGAAGATCAGATACTGTAGGTTTGGGAGAAGGACCTGGCAACCCACTCCCAAAAATCAGTCCGCCATTGAAAACACTATGAACAGCAGAGAAGCACTGACAAGAGTGTTTCGCCTGTTGTATGTAGGGTCTCTATGAGTCGGATACCGACTCGATGGCACCTAACAACAACAATTAATAGTGACTGAATTATCTAGGGTGTTTTAAGTGTTCTTAGCCTATTAGGGCACATGTATGCCTGATGTGCT
>VMDO01007855.1:53433-78963 GCA_007922755.1 Pedetes capensis
CTGGATGGGAGACCGCCTGGGAACACCAGAAGCTGTAGGCTTGGGAGAAGGACCTGGCAACCCCCTCCCAAAAATCAATCTGCCATTGAAAACCCTATGAACAGCAGAGAAGCACTGACAATAGTGTTTCCCCTGTTGTACAGAGGGTCGCTATGAGTCGGATACCGACTTGACGGCACCTAACAACAACAACAACATGCCTGATGTGGCCATCTATTTAAGCTTTTAACGTTTCACAGTTTTACAGCTTCAGTGTGGAGGGCCTTTAGAGCCTGCCTGGTGGGCTGTCAAAGCTGATGCATTCTCAAGGGAGAGAAATAGCTTTTGGATTACTCTCTGGGTTTTGGTGGCTCCGTGTGTGGGGACACTGTTTCGCAAAACCAATTTCTGAAATATGGTGGTAGGATGAATTGGTGCTTTTTTATGAATCCAGATAACTGGGGTTACTTAGCCAATAGCACAAGTTCTTTACAACCCAGATTGTGAGGAATAATTTATGTCTATTACAGGTAAAATATAGGCCTTTCAATACTATGAGAGAAGTTTTGTTTAATTCATAGGAAATTACGTTGGCATATGACCGAAGACTGTCTGTGGAACAATTTTCAGTATTACCCATGATGATATTTAGCATGTCACAGTGGAAAATTGGACTCATAGCCCTTGGAAAGTCTCTGGGCTGAGAGGGAACTTGGGGACGCTGTACCGGCACGAGGTCGCTGCATTTCTCTCACATTCACTTCCAGACACGTCCAACCATCTTCTGAACCAGGTGGCCACGTGAACTAGCTTATTCTGCGCCTCTCATCTTGGGGTGCCCTTGAGGTCAATAGAGGTAGGGCTTGTGGAGCCAACTGTCCTGTTCAGGAAATACTTGCCTTTATGAAAGGGAAAGAGTTAGGGACTCACATTCCTTTGTGTCTGTGAGTAAGCTGCCTTAAGAGCCAGAATGAAAGGAACTCTGGCAGAGAGCCCTGGCCTCACACCCAACAATCTGAAACCATTGAGTCTTTTTCTAACTGTGGTCTAAAACTTAAGACATGCTTATCACAAAGGGATGACAATGTGACTGATGGATTATTGTTGTTGTTAGTTACCATGGAGTCGGTGTCCAGCTCATAGCGACGCTATGTACAGCCGGTGAAACACTATTGGCAGTGCTTCTCTGCTATTCATAGGGTTTTCAGTGGCAGATTGATTTTTGGGAGTGGGTTGCTGGGTCCATCTCCCAAGCCTATAGTATCTGGTGTTCCCAGGCGGTCTCCCATCGAAGTACTAACCAGGCCTGACCCTGCTTAGCTTCTGAGATCTGAGGGGATAAGATGCCACAAGGCTACAGCTACAGGCCTACTGATGGATAGATAACAGCTAAAACAGGTTATAAACTTAGTTTAGTAGTTAAGAGTTAAAAGCTGAGTAGAGATTCTAAGTCAGAAATCCCCACAGACATAAATGTGAGTTTCCAAGCACCCCAAGAGGTAAGCAGCCAGCGCATCACTGCCCAGCCTGAGGACTGGACCAGGGAAAGTACTAACCTTCACCTTCTCATCAGAGATCATGGTTGAAATTCTCCTCCCCTGCACACCTGTTTTTGACTTTGGATACACAGTGTACACGCCCACCTCCTAAGCAGAGGCAAGTAATTGGTACGAAACACTCCCAGAACACACAGAATATTTACCAGGACCCGGGAGTAACCGGAAGTTAGTGTCCTCCATATCACATCACATATCATATCCTATTGCTGGACAGGTCCAGACTTCAGGCCTGCCTCAGGTCCACGCCCACCCCTCTGTAGAAACCATTTCCCAATGGATTCCAATGATTCTAAACTGAAAGACGGGGGCCAAAATGTTTTCACTTTGTCCTTTAACAGGGGGACCTCGAATACTTGAGTGTCTGGTTTCTGTCCTGAGGACATTTTCCCATCTCCTTATCCCCTTGGGAAGGCCACTGTTCCATCTCATTTGATGAAAGCACAGGACAAGGAGAGCCAGCAAAATAGTTGCAACTGTTATGACTACGAACCAGTAGATAAATCTGGATAAGACGACTTCCACAAACACCCAGTCCTGCAGGCAGAGGAGATTCAGCTGTTCCCCCTTATCTGTGGGGATGTCTTCCGAGATCCGAAACCGTAACTCGTACTCAACCCTATGAATTCTATATTTTTTCCTATACATATATACCGTGCTAAAGCTTAATTTATAGATTAGGCACAGAAGCGATTTAAGAGATTGACAACAATGATTACTAATAATATTAATTACTAATATTAGTAATACTAGTAAGTAATAACTTGTTGTTGTTGTTGTTGTTGTTGTTGTTAGGTGCCGTCAAGTCGGTATCCGACTCATAGCGACCCTCTGTACAACAGGGGAAACACTATTGTCAGTGCTTCTCCGCTGTTCATAGGGTTTTCAATGGCAGATTGATTTTTGGGAGGGGGTTGCCAGGTCCTTCTCCCAAGCCTACAGCTTCTGGTGTTCCCAGGTGGTCTCCCATCCTGGTACTAACCAGGCCCGACCCTGCTTAGCTTCCGAGATCTGACGGGATTGGATGCCACAGGGCTACCACTGCAGGCAAGTAATAACTAGTAATATTAATTACTAATAACTATAACTGCAAAAAATATTATTTAAAACTTAAGAACTATTGACTTCTGAAATTTCCTGTTTAATATTTTCAGGCTGCAGTTGGACACAGATAACTGAAACCCCAGATGGGGGAACTGTGTACCACCAATATAATCGCTAAGTTTGCCAGCTCTGGTTTCCAGGCAGCTGGGACGGAACCTGGCCTGTGTGGACAATTGCTGGACCCCAGACTGGCTGGGAAACTGCTCATTTAGAAATTCACTCATGGGAGGAGATGCAGTGTCATGACAGCCCGTGCTGACCACTGTATGCAGGGGTGGAGTCTGTTGTCATGAGAAGGTGGGAGAGGCATTCTGGGCAAAGAGGAACTGCTCTTGCTAGCTAGTGTGCTGAGCCTGCCTTTACTGCTTATGAAGATGGCAGGTGTTTATTTCCATATTAACCCATTAGGCCAACATATCACTTGGGGGGCCTTTGTTAGCTCAGCAATTGTGATCAAAGTCCCCACGGCTGGTTACAGACCATGCTAGGATGGCTAAAGCGCTAAAGAACCTCCCACTGGTAAAACTCAGTCCCCATTCAAATCTCACTCTGTCCTAAGCATCTCTCCCCGGTACTCTAGCCACATCTCCATCCACAGCGCACACATTGTGATAATACATGAAAATCTGCATCTGTGCGCGTCGCTGTTGGTGAAGCGATACCGTAAAATTTTCCAATGACATAGGGTTTTCATAAAGTGGATAAAGCAAGGTTGGAGAGTCTGATACCCATGAGGATCAGCTAGTGGGTCAGGGAGACACAAGGACCTGCCTGGAAAGAGGAGCATCGAAGCGAGGAGGGGTTCAGAGAAGCCCTGGGGGAGATCCATGAAGCGCAGGAACACGTTCGCTCCCAGCTGTGCTTCTCTTTAGCACCGCTGTTTGAAAGGCAAACGGTAAGTAAAGGATGTGGTAAGCTGTGATAGTGAAATAAGGCCCCCCAAAGCAATCAACGTTTGCTTCTGTGTTTATTCTCAGAGGCAGATTGTCATAGCAATGAGAAATGTGGTTGTTGTTGTTGTTAGGTGCCGTCGAGTCGGTATCCGACTCATAGCGACCCTCATAGGGTTTTCAATGGCTGACTGTTTCGGGATTGCCTTGGGAGTGGATTGCCAGGTCCTTCTCCCATTTTTGCGGTGCTGGGAATTGAACTCGGGACCTCAGAGACTGCAGCGCAGCGCTCTACCAACTGAGCTAAATCCCAGCCTGCAATGAGAAATATAAGGTATATTTTCATTTTTCCATAAGATGTTTCAGCCCACCTTTTTTCCCCATTTCCTATGAAAATTTCGTCCCTGTATTACTCTTCAGAGATTCTTCCCCCAGTATCAGTTATCTTCAGATGATGAGATCACAGTGATACACATTTGATTTGACATATAAACATATGACACCTGTAATGATAAATATTTAGAAGCTTCTATTATGTAGTTATGTTTGTGGTACTGGTGGGGGTTGAACCCATGGCCTTGAACATAACTTTGCAAGCACTCTACCACTGGGCTGCACCTCCAGCTCCTTTCTTATTTTTTATTTTACAACAGGGTCTCACTAAATTACACAGGCTGCCTCTGGCCTTGAACTTCTGATCCTCCTGCCTCAGCCTCCTAAATTGCTGGGATTACAGGCGTGCACCAGCTAGCCTGCTCTGGAAACTTTTAGATGCAAGCACTGGAATGTAACTATTTTCCCAGTGACTCTTAGTCAGCTTCCTGTTCTTTTAATCGGTGTATCCAAATCATGAGTGAGCTGAGACGAACACTAGTCAAAAGTTTTAGATTTTGTTAATTTTCTAAGACTGGAAGTTAATGTGTGCCAAAGGAGGTGTGCCCAGGTAAAGTTAATTAAACCTCTTAAAACGTGCAGTGCTGCATCATGCCAGTTTTAGGTTTTACTTTGCCACTAGTTAGCTGCACATCTTTCACAAGTTACTCCCCTTCTCTGGGTCTAGTTGTCCTCATCCATAAAGTGTGGAGGTTAAAATAGATGAATCCTGGCTGAGGATAAAAGGGCACTTGGGGCGTTGAACCTGCAACCTTGTGCCTGCTAGGCATACGCTCCATCACTGAGCTTCACTCCCCAGGCCCCTGTGTTTTATTTTGAGACAGTCTCACTAAATTGCACAAGTCGCCTCTGGCCTCTAACTCCAGCCTCTTCCCTCAACCTCCCCAGTGTCTGGGACTGCAGGTGTACACCACCATTCCTGGCTGGGAATAGTTAATGCATGTTTCCTTCTCAAAGCTCAGAGTGCCCCTCCCTCTCTTGCTCCCTAGCTCAACTGAGACAGAGTCCCAAGAGGTGGGACCCTGCCAGTTCCCCAGTGCCTGGAATCCAGCTATGAGTGGGAACCACCCAACCAGGCAGTTATTAATGTTCGTTCCACTTTCACCATTGAATTTCCTGATACGTTGCTCTTGTTGTTAGGTGCTGTTGAGTTGCATCCAACTCATAGCGACCCTTGTAGGGTTTTCCGTGGCTGGTTGTTTCGGGATTCCCTCAGGAGTGGATTACCACATCCTTCTCCCATTTTTGTGTTGGTGGGAATCGAACCCGGGACCTCAAAGACTGCAGAGCGGTGCTCTACCAGCTAAGCTAAATCCCAGCCCTATCTGATGCATAGTTTAGTTTTAGTCCTTGGGAACGTGGAGATACAAAGGAAGTGTTTATACCACTCCATCCCCTTCCAATTGGGCTTTCAATCTTGGTCGTAAATAGCTTTCTGAGAAACAGTGAAGTTTTAAGGGGCAAACGCAACACTGCTATTTTACCACACTTTCTGTGAACGTGGCATTCTCACCTCACACAGATCCACGTTCCAATGAAACAGGATGCTGCCACCTTTCCATAGAAAATGCCCCACTGCGACTGAATAAAAGGTGACAGACAGAGAACAAGTGGAAATGGGGACACGCTGGATGGAAATCGCTCAGCACCTTGGCCGAGGTTGGTCCTGGGGCTCTTCTGTTGTCTAACTCCCCAGGGGTGTCCAAGACCACCTGAGGATGCGCTGAGCAGGAACACGGGCCTGGCACCAGCCCACTGCATGCACATTTCCTGTTTTTACTACCAGGCGCGTGGGCAATCAGCCCGGAGCGAACGCAGCTGAAATCTTGTTGGAGTCTCATCTTTTTTCTCTAGGCACAGGAGACTATTCTGGGGTTATTTCTAGAGGAATTGAAAGAGATTGAATGATAAATATTTTATGGCTTCTTGTTATGACTGATTATCACAGACAGACCTGGTCACCGAGACACTCTCCTGGGTCCAATTCTAGTCAGGCTCCTCTGAGCCCTCTACTTGACCAGCCTTGATGCTGGGCCTATCTTCACCCTGCCTGGCCCAGGTTTAGCAAGAATCCTGCTAAGTTGAGTGGG
Source organism: Pedetes capensis (assembly GCA_007922755.1). NCBI lineage: Eukaryota > Metazoa > Chordata > Mammalia > Rodentia > Pedetidae > Pedetes > Pedetes capensis. The sequence continues at coordinate 59,446 of VMDO01007855.1, forward strand.
GAGAATCACTGCATGGTTGATGTCCAATCACCCTGGAATACTGTCAGCAAGAAAGTCAGTTCAGAAAATGTCCCACTACCCAATATGTCCGCCTAATCACATTCTGCCAACTCACCCCTCATTCTGCTGCTTGGCTCCAACTCCCTACAGGTCTTTGAGCTTCTGTACCAATGTTAGGTTATAGTTAGGTGCCGTCAAGTCGGTATCTGTCTCATAGTGACCCTACTTACAACAGGCGCAACACTACTGTTAGTGTTTCTCTGCTCTTCACAGGGTTTTCAATGGCAGAATGATTTTTGGGAGGGGGTTGCCAGGTCCGTCTCCCAAGCCTACAACACCTGGTGTTCCCAGGCAGTCTCCCATCCAACTACTAACCAGGCCTGACCCTGCTTAGCTTCCAAGATCTGACGGGATCGGATGCCTCAGGGTGTGAGAAAAGTCTTCCTGCTGTTTTAACATGTGTCAGAATAATTTTTTTCTTCAACACCCTTTGCAATTTGAATGTGGTTGTACCCCCTGAAACTCCTATTGGAATGTATTCCCTGGCATGAGGTATGAGGTGGGTGGGAAACTGATCCCATGACAGTGTTTAGAGGGGGGCTTTGGGAGGCAACTGGGCTTCAGTAAGATCTTCAGAATGGAGCCCACATCAGTGAACACTGGTGGATTCATTAGAGAAGGACTAGGGCCAGAGGAGACACCCCACCCATTCCTTGTCCTATGATGCCCTGTGCCCCCTTTGGATTCTTCCAGCAAGAAAACCATTGCCAGAGATGACCCTCTTGCTCTTCAAAGACAACTGTGAACCAAAATAAACCTCTATCCTTTATAATCTGCTATTAGCAACCAAAAAGTGGACTGTAGCATTGCATTACTAGCAACAGAAAATGACTGACAGGACTGGAAAGAGGCAGCCCCAACTCATACTGTCCAACAAGGTCCGTGGGACATAAGCACCTCAGGATGGTCATAAATGCAGAGGGTCCGGAAAAATGATGCTGCACCGGGCTCTCGTAAACTTAGGAACTGTTTGGTAAAACCAGCAGTTTGCTCTCCTATAAGGCAGTTTAGATCATTACAGGAGTCTCCAACCTTCATGGCACAAGGGACCAGTTTTGTGGGAGACAATTTTTCCACAGACGGGGGCGGGGAAGGATTCAGGATGATTTGAGCACATTTACATTTACTGTGTAAATACAGATGAAGCTTCTCTCGTTCACCCGCTGCTCACACAGGTACTGGTCTGTGGCCTGGGGCTGGGGACTCCTGCTGAAGAAGACTTAAGAAGTCCTTAGAACTTTCCAAAAGTGGGACATACACGAGTTTCCCATATTTATTTGACCTCTTTTGTGGGGTGCTAGGTGTCTTCAAGTTCAAGCTGCTCAGAAATGGCACTGCATTAGTTTGTTCGGGCTGCCATAACAAAGAACCACAGACTTGTGGTTTGAACAACAGAAATGAGTTTGCGCACCGTCTCGGAGGCTGGAAGTCTAAGACCAAGAACTTGGCAGGCTTGGTTCCTTCTTTGCCTTCTCCTTGGCTTGCAGATGGTCACCTTTCCCCTGTTGTCTGCACATGGTCATGCCTCTGTGTGTGTCTGTATCCTAATCTCCTCTTTTTATAAGGACACTAGTTATATTGGTAATGGGAGAAGGGCCTGGCAATCCACTCCCAAGGCAATCCCGAAACAGTCAGCCATTGAAAACCCTATGAGGGTCGCTATGAGTCGGATACTGACTCCACGGCATCTAACAACAACAACAACAAGTTATATTGGACGAGGTTGGCCCTAATGACCTCATTTTAATGTAATCCCCTCTGTGAAGATACTACCTTCAAATAAGGTCACCTTATGAGGTACTGGGGGTAAGGACTCCATGGTATGGATTTTTGGTACTTGTCGTTGTTAAGTGCCGTCAAGTCGTGTCCGACTCATAGCAACCTTCGTAGGGTTTTCAATAGCTGACTGTTTCAGGATTGCTTTGGGAGTGGGTTACCACGTCCTTCTCCCATTTTTGAGGTGCTGGGAATCAAACTCAGGACCTCAGAGACTGCAGAGCAGCACCCTACCAACTGAGCTAAATCCCAGCCCTTTTTGGTAGTTGGAGAACATAATTCAGCCCATGAGAGGTGCTGCATGGAAATTTTACTTGTAATTCATAGAGATTTACTTATAATTTAGTATGTTTTTGTTACAATGGATCCATCTGGAAGAAATTAAAGTAAAAAAGTTTCTCCCAGCCTTTGGAAGTCTGAGGTCTCCTTTCCTTCAGAGAAAGAGCCCCTTGGGTTTTTCCCCCTCATTTGAAAGGATAGAAAAGAAGATTCCAGGACTGAATAGGACATCCTAGAAATGACCCATTCCAGATTTTCATGTCTGGAAGGTCTACTCCCAAAAGGGAATGAGCTATATTTCTAAGAAAGAGAAAGACTCAGAGTTTTAGGATTTAAGAAAGGAGTTACTTTTTTGTGTGTGTGGGAAATGGATTCTTCGAGACGGAGAAGAGCAGGTAAGAAGGCAGGAAAGGGAGACTTGGATGGAGACCCTAGTACATCTGCTTGCAAGAACTGAACCATCGCCTGGCACAGTGGTGCACGCCTGTCATCCCAGCGACTTGGGAGGTGGAGGCAAGAGGATCATTGAGTTCAAGGGCAGAGGCAGCCTGCGGAACTTAGCAAGACCCTGTCTCCAAAGGAAGTAGGAAAAAATGGACGGGGTGCAGCTCATGGAAGAGCAATTGCGAAGTATGGGCCAGGCCCCGGGTTCAACCCCCACAGGCCACACACACACAGGAAAAAGCCTGCATAGAACAGAGACAGTGGTGGCCACAGGAATCTCTTCTGTAATGACTGACAGCAGCTGTCTTGATGGCCTTGGCGTGTCACTCCCCAGCACCCATCCTTCCATCTCTCACCTGGGGGGTAGAGCTGAGAGTGTTTGCAGGGTACACTGCCACCCAGCTGTCCCCCACGGGTCCCAGTCTCCTTGTAGTTAGGTGTGACCGCATGACCAAGCCTGAGCCACGGGAGGTGGACAGGAGAGATCTGCACAACTTCTGAGTTATAGCCTTGGAGGTAAAGCAGCAAGGCCCAGAGCTCCTTTATCCTCTCCCACAGGACAGGACGGGGACACAAGGGAGCCCAGACAGCTTCAACTGCACCATCAGGAGGGTGCCATGGGTGGTGGGAGAGTTGAGAGAGGAAAAAGTCCCAGTCACGAAAGACCTTAGTGCAGAACCTTGTCACCAATCCTGCGCGGATCACCCCTGGGCTCTTACTTGAGGATGAAATGACCCTTTAACTTTCCAGGAGTTGACATTACTTACATCTTACATCTAGTGGGTATTTTATATCTAGTGAGTGAGAGCTTGAGTTAAACTTTATGTGGAGGAGAAATTCAAAGCAGTTATGTGTGCTGATAAAGAAGCGAAATCTGCTTCCTCCTTTAAAAATCCGTTATAATCAATTGTATTTTTAGACCAATGAGAAACTTTAAGTAGATCTTATCTCAATGGGAGATGACAACTTCTTTTGGATTAGTGTTGGGAAGAGGGAACAGAACACTTTATGCTTTTTAAAAAGTAAATACATTGCAGAAAACCTGATCTTAAAAAGTAGTTGAGAAGGAAAGTAAAAGCAGCTCAGAAGAACTCAGTCAATACTTTGTGTTATGTTTTTCTAGATGGTATTCTATGCTATACATACAATAGAATTTTATTTTCTTAATTGGATTATCCATCTACACACAATGACGTCTTGCTTTCTTCCTTGTAACATCACATGGGGAACAGGAGATGCAGGATTCTGCCTGAGAGGTCTACTTGCTGGACTCTCCCAGAATATGGAGGTGATCCCCACAGTTAAGGAGCTGAGAGAGGCTGGGAGCAAAGAAGGGAGGCCATGAGCTGGCAGAACTGCTCCATGGGCTCCATCAGGAATCCTGTCCCCTAGGTGCTTGGGATGCTTCATTTGTGGACCCTAAGTGGCCCATGTTTCAGCAAATACTCCATGTGCCTCGTCCTGGCCTCCAGGCTGGCTTCCCAAGTGTACTCTCCAAAAGGCAAGCACAGACATCGAATAGGTGACCAGATCAATGAGCATCAATGGGAATTTCAGGGCATGGCCTGGGGGAAGATGAATGAGAGGCCTCAGCACCTAGCCTGTTCATGGGGTTAAAAGAAGGCCTATGAGCCGGGTGCTGTGGTGCACGCCTGTAATCCCAGTGGCTTGGGAGGCGGAGGCAGGAGGATGGCAAGTTCGAGACCAGAGGTAGTCTGCGTAATTTGGCGAAACCCTGTCTCAAAAAAGTTAAAAAAAAAAAAAAAAAAACCAGGGCTGGGGGTGCAGCTCAGTGGTCCAGCCCTTGCAGAGCATGCAAGCACAAGGCCCTGGGTTCAACCCCCAGTACCGCCAAAAAGAAAAAAAAAGAAAGAATGCCTATGACCTGAAGAACCCCTCCCACCGCCAAGCATACCCTGGGAGCAAGAGGTATGCATGGACATCCCCATTAGACAAGGGCTGAGAGAGTCCAGGATTCTCAGCCAGGCTGACTGGTGAAAAGAGAAGCCTGTCAGTGAAGTCTAAGGGACCGATGGCTTCTTTAAATGCAAAGTCAGCTGCAAGACTCCAAGGAGGCCTGGGGGGTTGCCTCAATGGTAGAGTGCTTGCCTACCACACACAAGGCCCTGGGTTCGATCTTCAAGGAAACATGACGCCCCCAAAAGAGCACAGTAATATTCCTTTAATCCCAGGGACTTGGGAGGTTCAAATTAATGAGACTCTATCTCAATTTAAAATAAAAATAAAAAGGGGGTTTGGGGTGCAACTAAGTGATGGAGAGAGTTGGCCTCACTCAAGTTAGTGAGACCCTGTCTCAACTTAAAAATAAATAAATAAATAAATGAATAAGGAAGGGGCTGCAGGGTATAGCTCAGTGATGGAGAATATTAGCCTAGCATATGCAAGGCCTTAGGTTCAACCCCTAGCATCACAAAGGAAAACAAATTCAGTCCCCAACCCCAAGTGGAGCTCATGAATGCCTGACGAAGAGTTATCAATAGTTGTTTTAAAGAAGCTCGGTAAACTAGCTGCAAGAGAGCATAGGTAGACAACGCAAGGAAATGAGAAAAACAAGCACGAAGAAATTGAAAAGTTCCATACAGAGATGGATAGCAAAAAAAGGAACTAGAACAGAAATGGTAAAGCTGAAGAATTTGAAATGAATGAAATGATATCAGGTGAAAAAATGGGTTATGGGTGATAGTCCATAGGCAACATTTTTCTCCTTTGTGATGGCCCATAACTTAATAATGCGTGTTATCAGCAATGCATCTCAGAGTCGATTAAACGCAATGTCACCTTTTATAGTGCTTCATAATGGATAGGAAACAGTTTGTAATATAAATTCACAATTTTCTTTGGGGGCTTAGTATATTTCTTATTAATTTGCACACTCTTTTATTATATGAGGGAGTTTAATACTTTGTCCCTCATTTGTGACAAGCATTTTGCCCAATGTTTTTGAACTTTTGTTTTGATTATGATGTTTTGTTATTGAGTGTGCTGTAGACTACCTCACTGGCCGTTCCCTGCTAATAGATGGTGTTTTGTTAAGTGACTCCAGGCAACAGAGATGAGGACAGAATGGTGACCAGGGAAGGTGGGAAAGCCAGTACAAGGATGCATCACTGCACTGGCATGTAAGAACAAATGCAAGTTAAAGTAAGAGGCTAATTCTCCCTGTTGAACAGAGAAAGAAATCACCCTGCTGTCTCTTTTTCAGCTCTTTTGCCTCATTTGCAATTGTAAGTACATTCTCATCTCTTCAAAATGTATCCCTTGGTAGACCAGATGGGCCTTTTGACAGTTGCCCTTTTGTCCGGGTTTCTGACCCAGGAATGTCTTTCTCAAGAATGTGGGAGCCACCTCTTTAAAATGCAGGCATCTTGAGAGCCATCTTTTTGCAATGCAAACATCAAAAGAGCTTGTTCCCCTTCCTCCCGATTCCTGTGGGAGCATAGGAGCCTAATTTTGGTGAGTTCCTTGCTCCAGTTTGCAAAACGGCGTCCTGTCACGCAACTATGAAAAGTTGGTTTTTCCACTGGATGAAACCAGAAAGCTGACACAGATTTTCGACCCAATTACTAGGTAAAGCTAAGATGAACAGTATGTGGCAAATAACGCTGTCAAGTCCACTTACTGGAGGACTCGTTGCTGGTATATAATAGGTGTGTCTGCTGGGCTATCCATGGAAGCAGCTTTGTTTCTGCCTTAGCAATTTCTTACTGAATTGTTTTATAGAATGGGGTCACTCAGGGCAAGGCACAGCCTGAAAGCTACTGTCTTTATACACTGCGGAGTAACTCAGCGCAGGGCACAGCCTGACCCCCACACCACCACACCATGACTGGAGTAGGATGCTCTGAAGTGGAGAACAAGAGGCATCAGCACCCGCAGGCTTGTTTGTTTGTGTTTAAAGCAGTACACATCTTAGGGGAGGTTTTGCATTGATCCTAAAATGCATCAGTAACAACCGCTGTTTCCTTATTTGGTTACACTGCCTCTCAGTTGTTTGCTGAAAAATAACACCATGGTGGAGATGGAGAAGCAAGAGAGCAGCAGCTAATTTACCAGAGCATCGCGGAGGCTCTGTGGGTTTCTGTGTCTCTGAGAACACGGAATCTCAGTGTCAGGGGACACCTGTCTCAATCTGCTTTATGTCTCTATAACAGAATATCAAAGACTGAATAATTCATAAAGAACAGAGCCTGCCTTCCTTCCTTCCTTCCTTCTTTCCTTCCTTCTTTTCTTCCTTCCTTCCTTCTTTCCTTCCTTCCTTCCTTCTTTCCTTCCTTCCTTCTTTCCTTCCTTCTTTTCTTCCTTCCTTCCTTCTTTCCTTCCTTCTTTCCTTCCTTCTTTCCTTCCTTCCTTCCTTCCTTCCTTCCTTCCTTCTTTCCTTCGTTCCTTCCCTCCTCCCTTCCTTCCTTCTCTTCTTCTTTCCTCTTCCTCCCTCTTCTTTCTCCTCTTCCTCACTGGCTATTATTGATAATTATGTTCCCAGCAGAAACACCCACCACCATTAGAAGAATAGTACCAGAGAGCTGCTCACGAAAGAAAACGAATGAATCGGCCAGTGAAAACTTAGGCTGTCGGGGTAGACTTTAGAACTCTAAGCAAACCTTCCATATTCTGCACTTAGGCAGTCCTATGGTAAACCATCCCCACCCCACTCCCTGAGGTTTATTTCTAACAGTTCTAGAGGTTGTAGAGTCCAAAAACAAGGTACTGGCATCTGGGGAGGGCCTTCCTGGCATAGTAACTTGGCAGGAGGCATTCAGACGAGAGCAAGGAAACATAGTAGCTCAGGTCTTTCTTCCTGTTCTTATAAAACCACAATTTCCATTGTGGGGACCCCATTCTTATGAACTTGTCTAATTATAATACTTCCCAAATGCCTCTTCTGCCAACACCATTCACATAGAAATCTGAAAGCTTCCAACCCATGATTTTGGGGGTCATATCCAACACCGTGAGCACCATCGGGTCATGGCATCCTTCTCAAACCCGAATTCCCTTGGCAACAACCCATCTCCTTTGTCAGATGCTTGGCTCTCAGATTTGCTTCTTTTGGTGGCAAAGAATTCCAAACAATGGTAATAATTTTTGTCTCTATCTAATGTCATTAGTGTAATAGTCTTATTTAAATTCTTCTTCTAATGTCACTAGGAAATTGAGCAATAAAATATTTAGGGCGTCTTGCCAAGTTAAAAATTAAATTAGATAAAATAAATGTATAATGAAGTTAGTGTTTGGCTGCCTGGATAAGGAAGCTAGATTTTGTTTAAATAGACCTAACCAGGGGCTGGAGATACAGCTCAGTGGTAGAGTGCTTGCCTGGCCTGTACAAGGCTCTAGGTTTAACTCTCAGCACAGAAATAAGCAAACAAAAAAAGGACCCAACTAAGGAAAATCAAGATTGGCCACAGAATAGCATAATGACGTAGCTGTCATTATATATTTCTTTATATGTCATATATATATTATATGTCATATGTCATATATTATATGTCATAATATGTCATATATTATATGTCATAAATATATTCCTTTAACCATAATAGGTGAGAACAGCATTTGCTAGAAAGAGAAGAGTCACATCACACAAGCTGAACATATTAAAGAAAATATGAATAAAAATACTCAACACAATGAGAAATAACCCTGACAAGACACCTACGGTGGCAGAATTACTTAAAGGAGCCTTGAATGAATCCATGGCAGCTACTTCTACAATAGCAAGATGACAAAGGAACTCCTGCATGCGCAACCATGCCAGGACTCTGAAAGTCTGGCACGCTGTGAGCGTCTTAGAGCAACCTCGCGGGGCAGTGGAAGCTGCGAGGGCCGAGCTGTCATGGGAGAGATGCAGCAGGCTGACGATGCCTCATCATTGCAGAAAGCTGAAGTGACAGCCATAGGCCATGAACAAATGAGGGTGCCCAGATGGGGTCCACTCCAGAGAACCAAAGAAGATCCAATCAGATAATAATATCAGGACCAAAGAAACCAGAAACCACCTTTGAGCAAACTATTAAAAGAGACCGTGTATTCACTGCTGCAGAGAGGCATCTTCCTGAAAGAGACAGGGTGGAGGGCCCGATGGAGAAAACGGATGTACCGTACAGGATGGTATCTGAGAGTTGCCTGCATCTGAAGTTAATGCCCTGGCTAGGAAAGAGTGGGCATTCTGGCTGACAGCCTGGAGCCACCTGTGTGAATATGGCAATTTGTGGAGTCCTGGTTCCCCCAAACCCCCAAAACATTTCCAGTTGGAGTTGGGATGCAGTGTGAGGCCACCCACAAGGCAAGAGGCCACAGCCAGCATACCTTGCCATTCCTTGTGTTTTTAGGCTGACCTGTCAAGAGAAGTGCAATATTGCTAACTGATTCCCGGCCAAGGCTGCTGTTCAGAAACAGGAGCCAGGGAAACAAGGTCACCTTCACGCTCTTGCTGAGAAGCCTAAAGCGTCACAATAACTTCACAGGAAACGCTTGTTCCAGGTTGTTTCGTTTGTTTGTTCATTTTTTGCCCATGCTGTGCCTAGGTCTTGTGTGTACTCTATTTACATGAGCACCCTTATTACTATTTTCTTGTCGTTAGGTGCCATCAAGTTCAGTCTGATGCATAGCGACCCTCATGGGGTTTTCAATGGGTGATTGTTTTGGGATTGCTTTGGGATTCAGTTGCCAAGTCCTTCTCCTCTTTTTGCAGTGCTGGGGATTGAACTTGGGTCTTCAGAGAGTGTGGAGGAGCGCTCTACCAACTGTGCTAAACCTCAGCATTACTATTTTAATGATGTGGAAACTGGTGCAGAGAGTTAAAACTTGTTCAGGATCCCTAACTACAAAGAGTTCAGATTCTAAACCAGGTCGCTCTGCCTTCAGAGGCTATACACTTACGATCACACTCTTTGGTCTGCTCAGCCTGGTGGACACGGAAAATATTAAATCAATGGGGTACAATCTCTGACATCACTTATAGCAGAGTCTCCCTGAATGAAATTGACAGACATCCCACTCTGGTTCTCTGGAGTAGAAAAATGATCCGATTCTGCCTAGCTTAACAGAGAATGTCAGTGTCTTCAGCCAGCCTCAAAGAATGAGGATAATGATTGGAAGAGGTCTGCTAGGAATATGCCTGGAGCGCTACTTGTCTAAAGTGTTCCTCTTAGGTGTGATACTTAAGCAAACCAGGAAAAACAAATCTTCCCAGCGGCCAAAACCTCCAAGGGAAGAGAGGCTCATTAAAGGGATGCTGAGAAGATGTTCTGTCCCAGACCAAGGGCCAAGGCATGGTGCAGCTAAGATCCCTCCATGTGTTAGTGAACACGTGCATTGCTCTTACCAAAATACCTGACAGAAACAACCTAAGGGAGGAAAGATTTCATCTGGGCTCATGGTTCAGAGGGCTTCAGGCTGCAGAGGCCAGGAGGCACGGAGGCAGAGCAGGCAGCAGGTCTGCGTGGCAGAGGATCTGTTGTTCACATCATGGCGGATCAGGAGCAGATTGCCTGGCTGGAACAATGGACTAGGTAGCTTTCAAAGGCTGGCCCCCAATGACCTACGTCCACCAGCTGGGCCCCACCCTCCAAAGTTCCCCAGCCTCCCAAAATGGCACCACCAGCTGAAGACAAAGCATTCAAACACGTGACCTTTGAGGGACATTTTAGATTCAAACTGTAACACTTGGTGTCAATGTGTTATCCTGCTTTTCTTTCTTCATGGTGAACTCCAAGAAAAATCAGAAGTTATAGCACACTTTTTTTTTTTTTTTTTTTTTTTTTTTTGCGGTACTGGAGGTTGAACCCAGGGCCTCGCACTTGCATGCTCTGCAAGTGCTGGACCACTGAGCTGCACCCCCAGTCCATTTTTTTTTTTACTTTTTGAGACAGGGTCTCACTAAGTTACGCAGACTGCCTCTGGTCTCGAACTTGCGATCCTCCTGCCTCTGCCTCCTGAGCCGCTGGGATTACAGGTGTGCGCCACCTCGCCCAGCTGTTCACACTTTTCAGAATGAAATGTAATTTAAAGACATTCAAGTACACTCGGTTTGATTAACCATAGTGAAATTTCATGACATAGCAAGTCATCAGTATCAATATTTATACTAAATTTTGCATAAAGAGGCTTCATCCTATTACTTCAGGATGCCCAAAAGAATTTACTTCTCATATATGGAGAAAATAACGCTTAATTTAATCTTATTTTATTTTGTGAATTGGTTCAGAGGGTGAACTCCGCTCAGCCTGCTAATATTAGAACTAGCAGCTGTAAAAACACGAACTGTTTAAAAAGCTGTGGGTGGAGGTCAGACAAAACCATCACCATTTCATTTGTTCAAAGAAGAAACAAAATTAAAAGGAAAGTGGAGATCAGAGAGGGAAGCAGTTTGGGAAATGTGAATGAGCTGACTTTCCCATGTCTTTTTTTTTTTTTAGAAACAATTATTAGCTTGTGAAATATTATAGAAAGAAAAATTTAATTAACATTAAATTGCAATAGCTATTATTCCAATTTAGTTTACATTACTCTAGTTTTATTTCTGACCCTTTCATATATATCTATAAACTCTATCTTATTATATATGAGGTATGCCTAAGATGGGGCTGGGATTTAGCTCAGTTGGTAGAGCGCTGCACTGCAGTCTCTGAGGTGCTGAGTTCAATTCCCAGCACCACAAAAATGGGAGAAGGGCCTGGCAATCCACTCCCAAGGCAATCCCGCAGTAGTCAGCCATTGAAAACCCTATGAGGGTCGCTATGAGTCCGATACCGACTCGATGGCACCTAACAACAACAACAAAGGCCTAAGATGTGTTTTGTGGGTTTTTTTTTTTTTTTAACGCATTGTCCATGTATTGACATTAGTTAGGACATTTGTTATTTTACTATCCCATAATATCCTATCATAGTGACACACTCCTTCATGCTTAGGAGTTGGAGAGTGAGTTAGAGCATTTTAATAGCCACAAGGCATTTCTCTGAATACAAATAGACTTGGTGTGTGCAGAAGTGAAGCGTTATAATGTAAAACAGGGAAAGGCCTTCGATGAAGAGTTTCATTTTGCTTGTTATTTTCAGGAGTAGAGTCTTCTTAGTAACTTCTGCTTGTGAATTTTCCTTCCCCATGAGAGCTCTACAGGAACAAGGTCAGAATGCACTGAAGAGTGATGGGAACAGCCTGCCAGTTACTGAGTTATCTACCAGCTCCAAACACACCCTGTCATTCTGCTTCGGGATGCTGCAGCCAGGACCCTGCAAACTGTGTTTCTGCTTTGCCATCGGCTGTCTGGCTGCGTGAACAGGCACTGGGGGAAAGTCTAGATGTCTGCACGGGGAAAAGGCATTGGCTCCACTTTGCCGGCTTCCTCTGACTTCCTGACTCTTTCCATCGCGACTTCCTGTGTACTTCCTGTGTGAGTTCCTGCCTGCTTGTTGTTCCCGTGGATGACACCCAACCACGCTTCCTCACCCTGGCAGCCGCAGGTCCTTCCTGAAATATCTGAACCCAGTTTGCGATGTTCTCAGCTCTGGCAGAACCCACTCTGTCACCTTCCTTCACCCGCAGCCCGCCCTGCCCCAGTTCATGCTCAGTGCTCAGTTCTCAGCGCCACCAGCGCGGCTCCCTCCGCTGAGGTTTGGGTTGTCATTTGTCATTTTTCTTTGCTTCATTTTGTTCTTCTCACCTGCCTTCTGTTGAAATCGTAGCTTTTTTAGTGTCCCCTTACCTTTTTCTCGACTAGTATTAATGTTGTAAATTGCATTTCTATTCTTTTATGATGATGCTTAATGTTTGACATGTATATTTAGCTGTGAATTTCTCTTATGTGGTGCAGTTATTTAGGATTTTTCTCTTCCTTAACAACATGGTAAACCCTTTAAGACACCTTGGTAGCCCAATAAAAATGTGCACTCACTTTATCATTGTTTTTCTATTTTTACACAAAGAACAATTAGTGCTGCTTACCAAGTTAATTAAATTTATCAACGATTTATTACTTTCTTACCAGGCATGGTGATGCGTGCCTATAATCCTAGCACTCAGTAGGCTGAGACAGGAGGATCATGAGTTCAGTGCCAGGCTGAGCTACATGGTGAGACTCTGTCTCAACAAAACAAAACAAAACAAAACAACAACAACAACAATTTACTTTCATATGTAACATGGGACTTCAGGTGAGGAAGTGGGGAGCCACCAGAGGGGAGAGCATTCTAGAGTCAAAGGTCTTCAGCTGCACGCATCTCCTGGCACCAGCTGTTGGTGCTTCAGAGAGGCTCTCTTCCTGCCAGAGTTTGAACTGAGTTTGGAAGGACACATGGAACCCAGAATGATGGAGATACCAGCTTTACTACTGTTAAAAACCAGGGTGAGCCAGGCATGGTGGCGCGCACCCTTAATCCCAGCCCTGGGGAGGCTGAGGGAGGATGTTGAGTTCAAGGCCAGCTTGGGCTACACAGCCAGACCTTGTCTCAAAAACAGCAAAAACCAGGATGAGGGCAAGGCCTCAATTTGTGGCCAATGCAGATGCTGTCCTTCCTGAGTAAACGTGCCCACCGGTGGCTGGCCTCTGCTGCAGAGAGACTGTGCAGCCCAGCTTCCTGCAGAGCAGACGGCAGAAGGCTGACGGCAGGGCAGCCTCTAGCCAGGAAGCATTTTGGGAGGAACGGAGAAAACTTGAATCTCATGCTTTGCTCCATAAAGCCTCTGATGCACTAAGTCACCTCCGTGTTCCTCTCAGGGCCTCTGGGGAATCACAGGAGCAACTGTGGCAACATGCTACACCCGGGAAGGCACTTGGAGGGTGAGGAGTGGGAGGCAGTTTTGAAGGGCGTTGTATAAGACATACAGAATGGCCTGCGGTTGAATACCACCGTCTACTATAAATGACTTCACTGAGTGTCATTTTTCTCTTCTGAAAAATGGGAATTTTACTTCACAGGGTTTTCATCAAAAATGCACCTGGTGTATTACAGATCTTCAAAAAATGTTTCAAAACGTTTCATGTTAAAAAGGTGTCTTTTGAAGCTGGGTATGGTAGCTCACACCTGTAATCCCAGCAACTATGGAGGTGGAAGCAGGAGGATCGCAGGTTGGAGGCCAGAGGCAGCCTGTGTAATTTAGCAAGACCTTCTCTCAAGATACCACGCGGTCAGTGACAGACCTGACGGCTAAAGCTGAGGCCTGAGTTGTTACGCCCTGATGTGCACAGATAGGCCAGCTCAGCCCTAGTCTTAGCGGACTCAGGGTCTCTGTTTACAGGGGCCAAAATAAATAGAGACCAGATGAGTATCCGGCTAACTTGGGCAACGTCATTCTCCCCTTGCTCGGTTTTTAAAGGAAAAGCAGGTGTCTGAGCCTGAGTTGGAGGAACGGGATGAGTGGTGAGGACAACTGAATACCGGCCGTTCCCAGCTGTTGCACCAACCCCATCTCACCTTGTGCCCCTGCCTGACTGCCAGTGTGACGGGGGTCCCCAAAGCTGCACTCTGGCTGCCCACCCCGGAGGCTGGACCCTCATCCATGCCCACACACCCCTTCCCAACACAGCTGGAACAGCACGTGGCCACCCCAGGGTCCCAGCCTCAGCGGGAGGGGAAGAGGACGACTCTGACCGCGGCCAACTGGATTTGAGGCCTGTCTCCACGTGCACGCAGTCACACGCCACCAAAGGTTCAGCCTCTAAGCAGAAAGCTTCCCTAGCATGGAAGGCGCACGCACGCATGCGCACAGGTGCACGCAGACGCGCGGACACGCACACGCACGCACACACGCACATGCGCACGTGCACGAACGCGCGCGGACACGCACACGCACGCTCACATGTGCACGCACGCGCGGACACGCACACGCACGCTCACATGCACATGCGCACATGTGCACGCACGTGCGGACACGCACACACGCACATGCACGCATGCGCAAGGACACGTAAGCGCATGCGCACACAGTTCAGCTTCATAACCCGTGAAGCAGGCATGGCGGCGGTGCCACGTGCCTCGCCAAGCTCAGATGACTCAGCGCAAATGGCCTGGCCCTTGGTAAGTGCTCCTCAGAAGCAGTAATTTGCGGTGAGGTCCCCACAACTGGTTTGCGCGTTGTGGATGATTTCCGCCTAAATCAATTACTCCTATGGCAGAGGCAAAATGGCAACTTTTCCAAGTCTGCCGTCCTCCCTGGGCTGGGATTTAGCTCAGTTGGTAGAGCGCCGCTCTGCAGTCTCCGAGGTCCTTAGTTCAGTTCCCAGCACCACAAAGGTGGGAGAAGGGCCTGGAAATCCACTCCCGAGGCAATCCCGAAACAGCCATTGAAAACCCTATGAGGGTCGCTATGAGTCGAATATGACTCACAGCACCTAACAACAACAACTACCATTCTCTCTAAATGTGTTTATTATATTAGGAGCCCCTTCCCTTCCCTCTCATCCTTGTTAAGTGATTGATGAGACAGGCTAAGAGGCTCTTATTTTACCCCGTGGGTCACCAGTTGGTATAACATGAATCATGATGCTTCGCATGCTCCAGCCTTTGGTCAGAGGAGGCGCTTTCAACGTGTCCTATGTCCTTTTAACGTGTCTCCATCACTTCTTTATTTTCATGGCATAACAAAGTTTCCCAGGCTCATGCTATATTTTTGCTGCCTTGTCTGGAAATCAGCCTTTTTTTCAAGAAATCCTGGTGTGTTCATTGTTTTAGAGGTGTCACTGGTTTGTGTGTATGTGCGTGACTTTCCTTTTTTTTGTTTTTAGTATTTTAATTGTACATATTGATAAGATACAGGGTGATAATTCAGTTCATGTATACAATGTGCAATTATCCAATCAGAATTATTGACACTTCCATCTCCTTAAACATTTTACAAAAGAAAAAGAAAATTCTTGATTAACATGTAATGATAATTTTACATGCTTATGAGGCATGGCATGAATTTTTTTTGTGTGTGTGTGGTACTTAGGTTTGAACCCAGGGCCTCACGCTTGCATGCTTTGCAAGTGCTGGACCATTGAGCTGCACCCTCAGCCCTTTTTTTTTTTTTTTTTAACCCTTTTGAGACAGGGACTCACTAAGTTACACAGGCAGCCTCTGGTCTCGACCTTGTGATCCTCCTGCCTCCGCGTCCCAAGCCCCTGGGATTACAGGCGTGTGCCACCACGCCTGGCTCATGATTTTTTTTTTCATGGAGTTTCATCCTGTATTTTTCACTTTTTCTTTCACTCTTTCCCACTCGTCCCCTCCCCACTCATATTTGGTCCACTTGTATTTTCCAATCTAATTGTGTGCATATATAAGTATGTATATATTTCTCTTTTTTTTAAGGTATATCTAGCTCCCACATATGACTGAGAACATGTGGTATTTCTATTTTTGATTCTGGGTTGTTGTTAGGTGCCATTGAGTTAAGTCTGACTCATAGTGACCCTATGTACAACAGAAGGAAACACTCCCTGATTCTTTTTTTTTTTTTTTTTACTGGAAATTTTTAATGTACAACTTAATATGATTCATTCTGACATGCATTTCATTGTGGCATTTACACATGTGCATTTTGTTGTACATTACACAGATAAGTTCCCCGTTACCCTCTTGTGCACGTGTCATCGTCCCGGTACCACCCCCCCCACCCCCCCCACCCCGGCCAAAGACCTCTCTTCCATTTGCTTGTTTTTTTGTGGTAATATTTTTCTATATATCCTTGGATCCCATAATTATTTAAGATCAAAACTTTTTCTGTAGTGAACTATCTTTTTACATTGTCAGTACTATTACCTGAATATTCTAGCCCTCTGTATTATTACCATTCTTTGGTATTAGTGGTGTTATTATAATTATTTCCAATACCATTAAAGTTAGGCTGTTCAGCCTGAGGTCACCTCCTCCCCCATTCCTCACTCCTCCTTGTGTCTCCTCTCCCCCCTCTCCTCTCTCAGGATTTCCTCCTTTTGCTAGATCCCTCCCTCCTTTTGTGGTCCCCAAATTGTCCCTTCTCTACTAAGTAGACTTTAGCTTTTTTTTTTTTTAAATTATGATCCAACCTCCGTAGAGGATTTTTTCCTTCTTTTAATTTTTGATTCAGCTCCCACATATGAGTGTTTGTTCACTTAAAATAATTTTCTCCAATTCCATCTATTTTGCTGCAAATGGCATTATTTCATTTTTTTGATTGCTGAGTAGTATTCTATTGTGTATATTTTTTTATCCATTCTTCTGTTGGTGGGCACTTTGGTTGATTCCATATCCTTGCTATTGTGAAAAGTGCTGCATTGAACATAGAGATGCAGGTGTGGTATAATGACTCATCTCCCTTTGGGTAAATTCCCAACAGTGTTATAGCTGGGTCAAACGATAGATCTATTTTTAGTTTTTTAAGATACCTTCACATTGATTTCCAAAGTGGTTGGACTAATTTATGGGTCTACCAGCAGTGTGAGAGTATTCCCTTTTCTCCACAACCTAGCCAGCATTTGTTGTTATTTTTTATTGATCTTGGCCATTTTTACTGGTGTAAGGTTTCAGAATCTCAGAGTTGTTTTAATTTGCATTTCCTTAATGGCTAGTGATATTGAGCATATTTTCATGTGTTTCGTGACTTTATGAGCCTCTTTGTTTGAGAACTCTTCAGTTCCTTTGCCCATTTTTGTATTGGCTATTTGCTTTCTTGGGTATTTTTTTCTTAAATTCTTTATAAATTCTGGTAATTAGACCTTTGTCTGATGAATAGGATGTGAAAATTTTTTCCCATTCAGTGGGGATTTCCTTGATTCTATTGTTTCCTTTGCTGTACAGAAGCCTTTTAATTTCACATAATCCTATTTATCTATTCTTGTTGCAATTTCTTGAACAATTTGGAGTCCTATTAAGGAAATACTTTCCTATGCCTATATGTTGGAGCATATTATCTATCCTATCTTCTATTAGTTTTAAAGTTTCTGGTTTTATGTTGAGGTCTTTTATCCATTTTGAGTTAACTCTTGTGCATATTGAGAGATGTGGGTTGGTTTTCATTTTTCTGCAAGCAGATGTCCATGTTTCCCAGCACCATTTATTGAAAAGGCTATTCTTTTTCCAATTTATTTGCTTTGCTCCTTTGACGAAAACCAGGTGGCTATAAGTGTGTTGAGGTATTTCTGGGTCTTCTATTCTGTTCCATGTCTTCAGGCCTATTTATGCCAATACCTAGCTGTTATTGCCACCACTGCCCTGTAATATAGCTTAAAGTCAGGGATTGTGATTCTACCTGCACTAATTTTGCAGCTTAAGACTGTTTTGGCTATACATGGTCTTTTGTGATTCCATATGAATTTTTGGATCTTTTTTTCTATTTCTGTAAAGTCTGTCAATGGAATTTTAATGGGGATTGCATTAAATCTATACATTGCTTTTGGTAGGATAGCCATTTTTACTATATTGATTCTCCCTATCCAGGAGCAGGGAAGGTCCTTCCATTTTTTAGTATCCTCTGCAATTTCTTTCTTTAATGTTTTGAAATTTTCCTTGTAGAGATCTGAAGGGTCTTTGGTTAGATTGATTCCAAGGTACTTAATTTTCTGGTTGGCTATCATGAAAGGTATTGTATCTGTAATTTCCTTCTCTTCCTTGTTACAGTTGGTGTAAAGGAAAGCTATTGATTTTTGTGTGTTGATTTTATATCCTGCCACTTTGCTGAAGGAGTTGATTAGATCTAAAAGTTTCCTGGATGAGGTTTTGGGGTCTTTTAGGTATAGGATCATGTCATCTGCAAATAAAGGTAGTTTGACGACTTCTTTGCCGTTCTGTATCCCTTTGATTTCTTTCTCTTGTCTGATTGCCCTGGTGAGGACTTCAGTTACTATGTTAGATAGAATAGGAGAGAGTGGACATCCTTTTCTTGTTCTAGATCAAAGAGGAAATGGTTTCAGTTTTTCTCCATTTAATATAATGTTGGCTGTAGGTCTGTCATAGATGGCTTTTATGATGTTAAGGTATTTGCCTGTTATACCTGTCTTCTCCAGGGTTTTTATCATGAAAAGGTGTTGCACTTTGTCGAAGGCCTTCTCAGCATCAATTGAGATGATCGTGTGCTTTTTGTTTGCCAGCATCTTGAAATGTTGGATTATATTAGTTGATTTTTGTGTGTTGAACCAGCCTTGCATCTGTGGAATAAATCCCACTTGGTCATGGTGAATAGTCTTTTTAATATGTTGCTGGATTCAAATTTGTCAGGATTTTGTTAAGGATTTTTACATATATCTTCATAAGGGAAATGGGTCTATAATTCTCTGTCTTACATGAATCTTTTCCTGGTTTAGGTATCAGGATGATGGTAGCTTTATAGAATGAGTTTGGGAGTGTTCCCTCCTTTTCTACTTTTTGGAATAATTTGAGGAATACAGGTATTATATCTTCTTTGGAAGTTTGGTAAACTTCTGCTGTGAACCCATCAGGACCTGGGCTCTTCTTTGTTGGGAGACTTTTTATTACCTTTTCTATTTCAGTATATGTAATGGGCTTGTTTAGGTCTCTTATGTCTTCTTGGAGTTAGTTTTGGTAAGTTATATGTGTTAATAAATGTATCCATTTCTTCTGTGTTTTTGTATTTTTGGGAATACAATCTCTCATGGTAATCCCTGATGATTTTCTGTATTTCATTGTAGTCGGTGGTTATGGACCCATTTTCCTTCCTAATCTTTACAGTATTAGTTTTTTCCTTTTTCTTTTTGATGAGATTGGCCAGAGGACAGTCCCCAGTTCTCCAGCTTCGTTTCTGTCACCAAGACCGTATTTTCCAACTACTGAGCCTCCTTCTTTGTTTCCAACCTTTGTGTTCTAGTCACCAGTGATTATCAGTATGTCTTGATTGCATGTTTGATCTATTTCAGATTGCAGAAGCTGATAAAAGTCTTCTCTTTCTTCATTTGTAGCCTTAGTGGTGGGTGCATAAATTTGAATAATAGTCATATTAACTGGCCTTCCTTGTAGGCGTATA